>JAIUCT010000014.1:5196994-5223722 GCA_021307375.1 Tetraneura akinire | reverse complement strand
TATTATTATTATTATTATTATTATTATTATTATTATTATTATTATTATTATTATTATTATTATTATTATTATTATTATAGCGTTGTAGATATATCGTATGTTTATTCGTATTTATTGTCTTCGTGTTTTCATTTTCTGTTGTATTTTTCCCCCTTTCGGAATGTTCTTTTCATTATTCCCAGTTGTTTTTTTTTATATATATATTGTTATTCTCAGTCGGCCAACTCGCGTGTAAAAGTATAAAACAGCGGGTTACCAGCAGCAGCAGTGGATCTTTAAAACAATATTATTTTATAATCGGTTATTAATTATTTTACACGAATAAAATAGGTACTTAATTAAAAAAAAAAAAAATTAAAAGAAATCCGAAATAATTTCATGACTAAAATTGTGAAACATGGTAAATTTTATAATTGATTACATTTTTTTTTCAATTTTAATAAATAACTTACTCCGTATCATATTTATTATCATATGAAGACATTACATTTATACAATAATTACATTTATTATATTTCAGTTAAATTTATTTCACGTTTGCAAGTACAATTTTTATATTCGGTCAACTTTGGATAAATTCCTTACAGCCTTCAGATAAATTCCAGCCTTCTTTTTTTTTCAAATTTAATTCTTAATTCTTGATAATACGTTATGGTTATGTTACAAAATTATTAATTAAGTATTATATTGCATTGACACGGTATTTTTAAAAATATCATATTTATTTTTATACACCGAACAAGTTCTAACTTCAAATGTAATTATAATATATTTATAATATACATTTATTACATTATAATATAAAATAATGTTCGATGCATTAAAAATTAAAAACAACACCGTGAGCGGAAGAGAGAGTATAATTTATATTATATTTTATTATACACTTGTATGTATATTTATACACATATTATTATAATAACGATGACACAGAATATTATGTTAATACTGGACGACCTTGAATTTTATAGTGGAATTTTGGAAATGAAAGTGAGCAGGGAAATGTATATATTATTATAAACACACGATTTTGTCATTTATAAATTACGTGTACACAACTAAACACAATTCGTTTTTTTATGGCACATGCTGGATTATATATTTTTAATTTTTGAATATATTATATTATATATATATAAAAAAAAAAAACAGCGGTGTGACTGTTAAGGAGTTCTATAAATATTAAATATTGTGTACCCATATACAAAACCTTAAAAATAGTTTTTAAGGATTTAATTCGAATTTTTTTAATAAATTTTATAAACATAAAACTATATTTAATTATAAATATAATCCATAATACTACTATTAACGTTTTGGGAAATTATTATGGGTATATGGAACATTTATTCCACTCCATCCCAAAACTGCACGATGAAAGACCGAAAGTCACATGATTTAAATCCAAAAATTAAATTTATAATTTGTACACTGTATTGCATTTTTATTTCAAAAATTGAATATATTACATAATAAATAATAATATTTATTTTTGGTTAGTATACTTAGCTAATAAGTATATATGAACAATATTATTATCTATCATTGTTAAAAAAAAATATAATATTTTTAAAGACAACAAACGATTGTTCAGAAATGTGTATATTTTTATTGAGTGTAATTTAATATTTATATTATGATTATTTTATTTTATTATCCTGGATTATCTTAGTATTTAGAAAATAAGATTAGGTATATAATCCAAGGTTATTGTTCATATAAATTTTAAAAATAATATGAGTATAATCAATAAAGGATACTTCTTAAATGCAAATAATATAGCTAATATTATATTGATAGGATTTTATGAAACGTTTTCTTTGTTTTATCATTTTATATATAAATTATATAATTATTAACGTTATAAAAATAAATACCAATTATATTATGTAAATGTAATATTATAGGCAAAATTAATCGGCAATCAATAATGCGTATATTTACTTATATAGATGATCCAAAATTAAATTATATATTTTAAAATATATATAAAATGATATATGAAATAATTCTATTGCATAATATAGTGTTATTGAATTGAATAACTTAAATTTGTGAATTTTTTAAAACTGGAATATCGATTATAATTTTATTTTAGTTTTATGCAAAAAATTATAAGTTTCAAACTCTTGTCATATTCATACTCGTCAGAATTCTTTTAAAATATATAGTTATGTAATAAAATTCTATTAAATACTTAGTATATATACGTAGTTATGTAGCTTTGTGTTTTTTAGGTATACGTATCTCAATAATTTTATTAAATTAACCCTGAGACTAGGTATTTCACTACGACAATAATAATATTAGTTAATACCATGTTTGAATATTAGTATTCGCTAATAATAATAAATAGTAATATTAATATATAGGTATTATTATTATTATGTTCAAGTACTTACTATACCTAGTGCATTTGTGTTCGTGTAATCATCCAGGTGCAGTTTATTCAAGGTTGATTTTATGCGTTTTTAACAAACCATCTGTCAAATAGCAAAATCTGTTAAATATTATATATAAACATACATAGTTGTATCGTTTAAAATAATTAAAATGTTGAAATTTATAAAGAATTATAAAAAATAGACAATAATGATATTATATTTACTTATATAGTTTATAATTAAAATACGTAATTAATTGGTACGAGTTAAATTAGGTTATATATAATATATATATATATGTCTATATGATATATTTAATGAATAATTAATATTTATTTATTTTACATAATGATAAAATCTCCCTATAACAATAATTATGAGTTAGGTTTGCATTATGTCATTAATGTTTTAATTTTAATATAAGATAATTATGATTTAACGAGTGTACTATAGGGTATAGGGTGGTCCTTAATTTTCAGTATGAAAATATTTTCGGTTGATCCCCCTAAATTAGTTCCAATATGTAAGAGAATAAAGAATACAACATTTTGTACCGATTCATTAGGTTTATCGGATAAACTTTATCTTGTACCCCAAAGCTTTTAAAGTTCAAAAATAAAAAAAAATTCAATATTTTTTTGTATTTTTATTAAATTTTGTTCAAAATTAATGAATTTATTTGATAAGACCTTGATTAAGTATATCAATATAATATTATTATTTATTAATTATTAAGTACCTACGCCAAAAAATAATTATTCTATTAGGTATAATAGTGCTTGCTTTTATAGGTAGGTACTATTTGTAAATTGTTTTCTGTGCATTGTAACAACTTTGTAGTAAATACTCTGATCTTCACTTTTTGAACCTATTCGATTAAAATCTTCAATTAGCTTGACAGCTTGTTTCGCAGTATCATTTATGAGTTTATGACTTTTAACTTTGTTACTATTTCATGTCCTTATCTTTGTCTAAATTATTTTGCCATGTGGAAAGCTTGTGATTTGATTAAATTTATATTTATATCGTTTAAATAATGCACTGTTTTATACATAATACATTTTACGATATTCTTTCTCAAAATGGTTGGTATTTCATAAATTTTATGTTTAAACGCTTTTTCATATTATCACCATCTTCATATACATTTATATTTATTAATTTTTGAGCCATGTTAAATTTTGTGTCATTATAGATATGTCGTTATCAAAAAATGCTAGTCATCCTATTAATTCAGATGTTAAATACCAAAGATGATTGACAATTTTTTTTAATGTTACTTCTGATAATTTTTTATAGATTGTTCTATATTCATAAAGATTACATAAAAATTAAGAATCTTGTGTAGAACCATATGAGCTTTTGAACTATGCTTTAACATATATGCGAATAATAAAAATACATATATCAATTTTATTTTTATTCTTTTGTTTACATTAAACTCATGACGAAATATAAATATTTTAATTTTTCACATAAAAAGGTGCTTTTAACATCTAATGACCATGGTGAATTGGTCTTGGTGTTCGAAATGATATCCTTCTAGGAGGGGTTCCATTTAAAAAAATTAAAACTTCGAGTAATTCACGGTGGTAATTTTCTCTATAATGAATTTTGTTCAATCGATTCGTATACAAAATGCTAAAATAAATTTAAAAATTTTTTTCATCGGGTGATTATATTTCACTATTAATATCTAAGAGTATAATAATAAAAGAACTTAAAATATTTAATGTGTAAGCAATGTAATATTAATGAATAAAATTTATAATATTGTTATATATAATACAAGTATATTATAATATTAATAAATTTATAATAATTTCAAATTTAATTAAATATTTATTATAATGAATATTTATATTTAATATACCTATAATTGTATTAAACATGGCATCACGTTATTCATAATGACGTCTTTTCCTAGCATTTTCTTTTTCTTCTTTTCTTCCAATTTTATTATTTTTCCTAATCATTGCATAACCAATAACCTGGTCTTCCTTTTTTTCTTTGTAAAATTAAAATATTTTATCCTCTTCCAAATTTACATTTAAAGACTTCAAGTGCATTTGCACGTGCTATATCAAAACAATTTTTCTAACTTTTCTTTAAATGATTCTTCTTTTTTTTGTTTGGTTTTCAGTTTTTCTTGTAGAATGTTTTTATAAGTTTCTCCATTCCTTACGTAAACTTTCTAATTTGTCATTGTAATTGTAAATACATAATAATAAAATATTACAGCGTTTTGAACAATTTTATATTATAATATATTAATAATTCTTAGTTCTTACATTTATCTAAATTATTTAAATATTTATGTTAATATGTTATAGTAAAGGAAAGTGTTAAATTTTTTTGGTACCTACAAAAATCGATTTTTATAATATATAAATTATCAGTTAGTGAGTCACTTTATAAATATGTATAAAATAATTTTGTTTGTAGTTTTTCTATTCTTAGTCATAATTATAACATTGCAATACAATGTTTTGAAACTTATTAGAATTACATTGTATATATTTCTATTTTAGATAACTATGAAGAGTATTAGAGGAAAACTGTTAAAAATAATGCAATCTATAGTCTCTTTATTACAATTTATTTACTTGTTAGAAATAAACAATAATTTTACCTATAATTATATAAAAGATTTCAATACTTTGAAAAACCATATAAATCTATAAACGTATACAACATAAATATAATGAAACAGACACAGAAATACAGAATACAAATTATAACTTATTAATTATTGTAAAATTAATAAATAATATAATATAGATTAAATTTAGAAAAAAGGAAAAATAATTATCATTTTATATTGCTCTAATTATTATTAATATTAATAATTAAAGTTAACACAATTTTAGTAGATCATATTATTTGTCAATTTTATTCTGCTAACCACAATAAGTTAAATAAATTATAAATCAAAATTAATTTTCATATTTGTTGATTAAATTTCATTACTACTAAAGTTTTAATGAAGCGGTATATTTTTTGATGAAGCAATTTTTAATAAAAACAAACTAATTTATATAGTACCTACCTATTAAATATTGAGTTAACATTACATTTTTATTTAGTTTTTGTTTAATTTGGCAAATACAAACCATATGAACTTACGAAGTTTTATAAATATTAAATAAGTATACATAATACTCGTTATAAATATTAATATAATCAATGTCAATATATTATCATCCTTTATGGCATAATATTTATGATAATTAAAAGTCGATTAATTAGCAATAACAATACTTTTTTTTTTTTTTGAATTAACATTCTACTTTAACTTTCATTATATTTGGTGTTTAATGTATTAATGTATTATAGTATTTTTCTTAAAATCTATAATAAGTGAAAGTTAATGTTATATTATTATATTATATATATAAATATAAGTAGGAGGTAAACGAATACGTTTTTATTATTTAAATGATGATATTATATTATTATTATCTATAGTATTTATAACGCATTTGATAAACTACTCTGTATAAATTTATGCTCAATGATACAATTTAAGAAATAAAGAGCAGACACTTCATTTTTATCTTAATTCATTGATTCAATATTTATGATTGATTATATTTAATAATAAATCACAAGTAATGAGGTCAGTACGAAACTGGTTTTTTTAAAAAAAAATATACTCAAATTTTAATTATTAAGAGGAAATGTAAAAATTGACCTTCTTATTATCTAATAGGTACTTATATATTTGTGTTGGTAGGTAGGTGGTATAATATAATATTATCAAGTTCCTTGTTATTGAATCTATAATATTATGATGAATTTAAAATAACACCATGTTAAAACATTATAATTATTGCATATAATATACTAACTACACGTGTATATTTATTTGATTTCATCCTTAATAGATTTGTATTAAAATATTTAACATAGATATTATAATTTATAATAATTATATTTTTGTATTAATAGCTTTATTTTTGTACCTATTCTATAGTATTCTATTATATTCCTATTCTATAAATATATTTAAAGTTAAATACTTAGAATAATAATATAATACATAAATAAATAATAATAAATAAGTATAGTGAATATACCTACTAATTGAAAACTCTGAAGACAAATATTATACGATACTATAATGTATACTTATAATAATTCAAAAATATGTATTGATGATAATAGACGATAGTATATTATTTTTTTTTAAGAATTCAAAATAATCTGGAAATCACTTCTGTATGTTTTTATATGTTTATCTACAAAATAAATAATTTATACGCCTATAAATGACAATTAGCATTTTTTATAATATAATATAGTATATTGATCTCTGATTACGTATTCAATTCAACGGGTTGGATTACAGCAAAGAATGTCGCATTTTAAACTTGTTTAAAAATCTAAAATAGGTAGGTACACCAAAACAATAAATCAACTATTTATTTATAATCATTTTAAATTAGTATATAAATTAAGTAAATCTTTTTGGAATGATAATTATAATGAGTACCAATGTTGAAATATCATGTCTATTCGATTATAATAGCAGTGATGAGGATTACGAAGAAATTAAAGTTTTTGTTGTTCGATGTTTATATATACGTATATATAAAAATATAGGTAATATTACTTATAATAAACGAGATAAATATCACGTTTATCGTGTACAATTACTTAATATTTGTACTTATAGGGAAAATATGGCACAACATGTCTTATACTAATATACGAGTACTTTGTTTCATTAAATTCATAGAATTTACGCGTGGGTTTTAAAATATATCCTCATAAAAAAATAATAATATAATTATAATTTTTGATCTTAGATCTTGGATCTCGTACATTTTTTAGTATTAAGTTTTAGTATAAATTACACGATTATAATATACGCAGGTATTAGGTAGGAAATATATTATTAGATAAATAATATAATTGGTATATTTGGTTTTTAAAATGTATAAAATATTAAAGAAATATTTATTCATTTTATTATAATTTATAAGTTTCAAGAAATTTTACATTTATACACCAATACGTAGTATCAGTAGGTATAAAATGAATTATACGGTAATATTATATATTATAAAATTTATGTCATTATTTAAAATTATTACTATTATATTCTTAAGTATAAGACATAAGAGTAGGAATTTATAATTTTTATTATTTTTTTTTTCACCATCACAGAATTATCACATATTCGTATGCATATAAATTTGTACTTGAACATAATATGTAATATAAAATCATATCATCAATTTTAATTGTATTTCTTTTTAATTATACAATTTACAAGTATATTCAATATTATAATATATATTTATATATCGAAATTAATTTTATGATTTTAACACTAAATACGTTACTAATGATGATATAAAAATTTATATTCTTGGGCAAAGAAATATAGAAAGAAAATTATTTACAGCAATGTACTAGGTAATGTCAATTCAAAATGAAATGCGAATTACAGACACAAATTTTAATTTATAGTATTATGTCCATAGTGGATTTTGAATTAATAATTTGAAATGTGGTTTAGAAATAAAATATAATATGTTTTTAGATTTATATTGACTATTAAAGTATTACTAATTTTATTTAAATTTCAAAGTAAAACATTAGATATTTTATACTAGATTATGTCTAGATTAGTGATTTAAATATGAATAACTATACCATCCTTTAATGAATATTTTAAATTATAACTGTACACACTCCAATATTATGCTATATAAATTAAGTAACTTAAATACAATAATGAAAACGTTTTAAAATTAAAAGTATTTGTCGTTATATTTTATGGCACATTATGTCATAAAAAATCATAATCAAAATTAATGTATTAATCGGGGTCGGTGATCCGAGGCATTCGTATAACATAATAATATAGTAGTTGTAGTAGGTATATAACACCCGTATACTAACAGTGCGAGTTTATGGAGAACTTAAAATTGTATTCAGGTCAATCTTAATATTTATAATAATGTATGACATTTCTGATTCTCTAAACATAATATTATAAAGAAACACCATAATACTCGTTGGACCCAAATATTTATAATATTGTACTATTCTTGTTAAGAAGACAAAAACTGGTTTTAAGTACATTTCTAATTTTGGATTTTAACAATTAATAACATATTATTTTAATTTGTTTAATCTTATTGATCCATCGGTTATCACTAGATGATATAAGTCAGATATAACAATTAAATGTAAACAATAGTCGGTGTTACAATTGTGTAATTTATTTGCATAAACCTTAACAGTAATTTCATTACAAATTGAAAAGTATAATATAATTCCGAAAAAACTTTTTATACTTTAATTTCACATTTTTAGTTAATGCAAGGTTATTAAAATTTTAAATTCGACATATGTTTAGAAATCCTTTGAAAAATATTATAATTACAGTTACAGTTTTTTACATCGTTTACCATACATGACATTTATGCACACACACTACACGGAAAGAAGAAAGATAAGGTACATATACCATCTTAAAAAAATAAAATGAACTTATAATTTTAATAAATTCAAACTTACTTACACGAGTATAAAAATTGAAATGTCACTGTTATTATATTGACGACTCATTAAACACAATTTGACTATTTTTGTAAATATAATTCACATAACTATACCACTGTGTTAAACGTAGGTACAATTTAAGATTTTCTTGTTGTCCACTTCTGAAATTTTATCTGCGTTCGTTCATGGTTGTATGAATCATCTTTTAAGTGTAACGATTTATGCTATTGTATATTAATAACTACATATTATATTAATTAATATTATACTGTATCATAATATTAAAATTATTGTATTTCTCTATAAAAGTAAATAATAACACTGTAACAGAATAGGTAGGTATATGTTGAGTATTAAATACTATTATATTCATACCTTGGTTATGATTTTGATATGAAAATAACCGCAGATTTTCAAATATATTATAGGTATGTAAATTTAATCATAATATAATCGACGTATCGTCATTTATAGAAATAAATGTTGTTAAAACTTAAAGACATTACGTTTGTACTTGGGATTTTTCATAATGAAATGTTCGAAGAAAGATAAAAAAAACAAATGAAAAAAAAAACAAAAATCTTTCGAATCTTTTTACCGTAGGCGATAGAGCGTATAAAGGTACCGCACACGTATTAATATATACTTTAATGGCAGCGTCCCGAAGTCAATCGGAAAATATGTTTATATAATACACAATACAAGTCGAAAACGTCGATCGGTATGTCGGAATACTTATCAGGTATATATATATATACGTATAATGGTATACGAATATCATTACATAATGGTATATTATTATTTGAACGCGAAACAAACACTTGAAAATAATATAATTTTATAATATTATTTCATTTTCCGTCCGAATTGTTATATTATTATCGCGTTGCGTAACCAACAATAAACATAATATTATTTTATATCGTAGATATTTTATCGGTGTTGGCCGGTGAAAAACCTGCTCCACATAATAATATAATATATATAATAATATTATAATATACACTTCCCTCCCGTTTGACGGCAAATTGCAGTTTGTCGGGTCTATGTTTTTTTTTTTATATATATATATAATATAGGAGAGAAACATCTGGACCCTTCCGGCGCGTATCACAAAAGACTCAAGAATACGGTGGGTCGGAAGAGGCGGTGCCCCCTTGTAAGCCCGGCCGCGATACGGACGGAAGAAGGAAAGTCGCGCGCGCGGTGAAGTCTCCCGCGATTCCCTTTCTGCATCACAATGAGAAATTATATATATATATATGTTTATAATAATAATCGCGCATAAAGAGAGAGAGAAAGATTTAACAGTGTAGGTACGACTTTTTTATTTTATTCTTTCTTTCATTCTGTTTTTTTTTTTCACTTGGAACAATCAAACAGCTGCCGCGTACACTCCGCGCTCTTCGGCTTATTTAAATTCTGACGATACTTGACTGATCCAGATCACTGAAGATTTGCATATTGTACATTTATATATATATATATCGTCGACATTTATTGACGATCGTTTTAACCCTTTACACAGATATTGCGACAAACGTCCCGTTTAATGGACGCCGCGATAGTCGTCTTACGAGTAATTTTTCTTCGAACCCGAAATTACGCACATACGTTATTATTTACCATATAAAATAGGTCCATATTCTTATGAGGCGAGAGCTTCAAACCCTCACACTTTGATAAATACGTATAAAACGTACATAAAAAATGATTATAAAATAAGAATATGCGAATTTTAAATTATATAATTAACAATTAAAACGTTCGTCGAGCAACTTATACAAATAAAAGACGCGTCGAAAAATGACATAATTATTTTTAAGTAAAAATTTGATAATTACCTGTTTTTTTCCCCTGTACTTACATAATTTCAAATATTTCAATACACGTAAAACGTTGATAATAATTTATACTAGATTAAAATTTAGTCCGCTGCTATATTATTTATATCACTCACGTTAATTACTCGTATTTCGTCCGAAGACGCATATTATACCGTCGTAATAAATATTCGTATTAACGTGTTTTCTTGTTCGGACCGTATACGTTTCTTCACGCGCCCATATACGAAATACGAAATATAATCGTAACGAAACGTAGTATACTAATTCGTATGTATAGTGTTTAAATAGAGAAAAAAAAATCGGTCTTAATATATTTCCTAGGTCGTATTATTATCATATTTAATAATATTTTTATACACGCCGCATATATAACATATGTGGAACCACTCGACAAACGCGTGAAACGAATATAATATTTTTTTTTTTAGTTTAGTTTATATTTATAATGACAATTATTATAGGACCAGACACGCGATATCGTGCGTATTCTTTGTTTTTATGGCGCCAATTCGTTTCAATACGTACAGATCCTCATTATATATTATTATTGTTTGTGAGATTATAACGTATTATTATTATTAAAAAAAAAAAAAAAAAAATCACGTATACTCTCTCTCTCTACGATGCACACCTATTTATGTATAATCACGTATATTTAATATTATTCAGCATCGCATCGTTACATTTATAGTAACTAAATCGTAATTTATTGTCGTTTAATCGTCACAATATTTTATAATCATTTATTTACACGAATAATATCGCGAGCGTTTTTTTATTTATATGATATAATATCGATATCGCCAACACATAACTTATTATTGTATTATTTCTATCGCGTAATATACTCTCTATATTTTATTATACGTTATAATAATATATTTATACGTACACTTTATACGTCTATTATATGTTCAGTCTATTATATTTAAAGATTTTCACGGATTTTTCGTTTTCCAGGCCACGAGACACGACTGGAAGACTTATTATGTATGTATACGATATCGTATAGTTAACGTTTTGTTATTCGGTCCACCGGTAATTGGCGGAATAACAAAATATTGGAACGCGCGAGCCGTCACAATCGCGCCATGTTCCAGTGGCCCCGAGTATTACGACACCGCGCGTGTATACATATACGATAGATTCGCCGTACCATGACCAACCACGCATATATACATACAATATATATTATAATACATATTATATGTACCATAACAACGGTAATTCGCGCCGGACCTCGAGAACCGCGAGAACTACCGTGGTATAATATTATAAGACATAGAATGACCGACGGCACAAGGAACATATATAATATATATTATAACAATATGTTATATTACGCCCAGTCGCGGTCAGTTCCACATATGCGTATTAGCCGGGTTATAATAATAATAATACGAGTATGTACGGTATTATAATAATAATAATGGTCGTACAATATAATATGCATATAATAAGTAGACGTAAAAGTATATTATTGTAAATATTCGTTGAAACGAACAAGTTTTATAATGCGTAAGTATACGTTATTATGTCGTTTCGAGTTTTTTTTTGAGAACATAACGCGATTTTTTTTTTTTTAACATTTCACCGATTCGTTTTGAAAACAGAACACAAATGATTACGATAATACGACGACGAGAATTTTAAAATATGCAAGCACGAACGGAGTATTATTTGTGTCACAATATTATGCGTGCATCTGATATATTATATTTACATTATTACCTGCTACTATTGAACCCAGTAGGCAGTACAATACGGGCTTACAAAAGATTTAAAAAAATTAAAAAAAAACATTTGAGAAGTTAACGTGCCTCCGCACAGTCTGACCGCCTAACCAAAAAAAAAAAAAAAAACCGAGTCCTTGGTATATAAAGTCCTGCAGCGAGCACGTGTGTGGGGGTGGCATACAGGCGTATAATAAATAATATAAGTATATAAGTATATATATCTAATAGTAATATCCGGGTGAACTTATTTTTTATTATACCGTATTCACAACACTGGATAAAATACGATAAAACATAACAGTTATAACTGCTATAATTGTACGAATATAATAATCTTAAATGTATATTATAAGGGGATTTTGTATAGGAAATGCGCCCACCTAGTCGTAGGAGTACCTACTTATATATTATTATATTATACGGTTGTATACCTACTCGTTCTCCAAGTGTATTTTACGCGGACAGATCGACTTGGCAAAAATAAAAGTGAAAGTGAGTCTTTCGTCTTGCACGCACGCGGCTAACCTAGATTTCACTTTCATCGAGTATGACCCACATCGGCTGTGTACAGTTCGCTGAGAGCAGCGTGTGATCGTGCGTGAACGACACCAATATAAGAAGCGCGTGCATAATATATAATATCCACCATCCGAATCTGCAGTACCCTGTCCGAGAGCTGTTACGTTGGCCACACTGGTTTGACTACGCGGTTATATAACACTCGTATAGTCACAATTCCATTACCTAGGTACTAATAATAAAGTGTAATAACTTCCTCGGAGGAATGAGGATGCAATGTCTGCAATATACGTATAAAATGTATCTGTGTGTGTGTGTGTGTGTGTGTGAGTGTTATAATAATTATACTCGTATTATGTTATTATGATCAGTGTGCATAATATGTCACATTGTCATGGTCAATTTATCTTTTTAAGTGCGTGTTATAGTAGTATACATTAAAAATCAAATATAAATCACACGAATTCGAATTATATCACCATATTATAATAATTTTTATCACTGTACCGATAAAATATACTGATATCGTACATAAAATGTAATTAAAATTTAAATGCGTTATGTACGTATGCCCAGCAAAATATTATAATATTATTATAAAAAGAGAAAAGTGGCAATTGTTTTTCTTCGTTTTCGTAAATACAATTTTCTTATGTAATTTTGCTTACGTAACTTTTAATATAAGCGTACGGACCGATAAATGACTTAATTATAATATAATATGTAAAATTAATAACATTATGATGTATTTTAAAGTAGACGACAGTCGAGAAATACGCTTTACAGATATTTTATATTAAAAAATTATATAAATAAGGTAAATATGCATTAATTTTAATTAAAAATATTAAATTACTATATTATACAGTTAATATTTATAAACGGTGTTTTATAACGTATTATAACACTGTTTATTATTATCAGTAAAAAAAAAGTTTGATATTAAAAATTTAACGTTCGAATATCACCTTTAACCTATCATTTGCATTCGATCATTATATTCTCGTTCGATTTTATGTTATTCAAACAATCTCTAATTTTGCAAAATTATTATTGACATTATTAATATTCGTATAATATAATATTATTATGATAAATATAATGTATTAATTGAAAATAGTATATAAAATAAATTTAATTGAAACTTCAATTATTGCCAAACCAAAAAAAAAAAAATTGTCTTACCAAATGTAAATAATGTGTATAGGTATTTAAGTTTTAAATAATGTCCAAATTCTTTTCCTCTATACGTGTAATCAATATACGGTATCCTCCACAAAATTGTATAAATTCAAATTTCAATATATATATACAATTATTATATAATATTATTAAATAAAATACTTTTTATAGTTTTATCCATTATACAAGAGTAAAATAAAATATAAGAAGATTACAGAAAAATTCAAAAATAAGCCAAGTTTTAAATGATTATAACAAGTCCAATAAAGATATTTAAGTGAAAGTAGTATCAACAGAATGTAAGTAATACGTGTTCAGATCATTATATTATTATTATACGCGTTCAGGCACGTACCTATATAATATACACATATCGACAAATAACTTTCAATTTTTATGAATAGATTTTAATAGTTAATAAAGTTAATCTAGATTATTAATTTCATCTACTCAGCATATCTAATAAGTAATAAAATTAATAACCGTTTGTGTAAGCAATAATATTAAACATTTTATGTTTTTCAATATATTATCAACGTTTAGGTACATAACATATATTATATGTTATATTTATATACTAAGAAAATGTCTGGTTGAATAATGTTCACATATAAACATTTAAATAAATAAGATAAAGAATATAAGAATTCACTATCATTAATGGATATTATAATATAATTATATTATATATTGTATATAGAGTATAACGTAACAATTTTTAATCTACCTATGAAATATATAAATTAAAAATAAATGTTGTGCCCTCGTAATATAATAATAATATTAGTTTGTCGAGTAAATCCCATCGTTGTTTGGTACGATGTTCAATATTAAATATCATTTTTATCTGCTGGACCATGGTAGCAATATTATAATTATAATAATTGAATTAATATAATATTATTATATTTGAGTAAAACTGTTGAATTGGTCAATACGAGTATATCATTTCTTCCAATTTTTTTTTTTCATTACCACAAGAGAAAACTATAATATAGCCAATAGGATTCGTTAACTCGAACTTCGTATGAAGAGTAGAGTGTTTGAATATATAAAATATTTTAAACAAAAATAAACGTGGTAAATAAAATTAAATAGAAAATCGTATATTATTATTTTCCGACCGAGATGTTCGCCGACGGTTGAACGATTGGAAATTATAATAATTATCCCCATCATATAAACTGAACTACTGGAGTAATAACTATTATGATAATAACCTAATTAATACAATTTTAATTTTGATAAGTACCTAAAATAAATTAATTGTAATTAATATGGGTAGGATTTTTTAAAAAATCTCAAAACTGGACGTAATTAATTTAATGCTACTCCTGAATTCTAAGTCTGCGCTGAACGCTTATAATATATGAAACTTATTTAAAAACGTATTTATTATTTGTTTAAAAATATTTTTATTGATATATATGTAAATTTTATAAATTTTTCCAAAATTATCAACTATATTTTGGGAAATTACGAAGATACCAACGTTATATTAACTATTATGCACATTTTTTCTATTATTATTTAATATATAGGTATCACTATAAATACTGCATTAAAAGTGTGAACCAACTACCCAACTAAATAAATGCTATCTATATCCAAAAATACATAATTGTTATCGTTTTTTAATTTAACAATTTGGTCCTTTTTCTATGTATATTTTTAAAAATTGTAATATTATTTTAATACCTTTCATAATTATTTATAATTAAGCATGAAATATGAATATTGTAAATATATAATATGATCTCATTAATAATAAAAATAAACTGTTATATGTTAATAAATATTATTTTAATTTAATATATTACAAATATTATAAAAAAAATCATTTAATTAAAAATAAAGAAATACTAATTTTGACTGATTGGCATCCATACATTAAAATTTGGAATCAATTAAAACAGTTTTTTTTTTTTTTTTTACGCAGTCTTACAAAAATTTATGTTTACATACAAGTGTTATACGCGACTTTTTTCATAAATAAATATTAATAACCTTGGGTAGATATAAAAAATAACTAAATAAATAAGTTAAGAATTTATTGAATGCTTTATATACACTATATAGGTATATAGGTACGTTACTACTTATGTATTATCTAAATACATTTTTATTGTTATAGGCGTATTTTAACATCTATAAGCTCATAAGTAATATTAAATTAATACTACTAAATAAAATATATATACCTATATAATATATATAGAATATTATTCAAATTGTTAAATTTTAAATATTATCTGTTATACTTAAAATAATAATACAGGCAGCTAAATGATAAATTAACGATTACAGTTTTTATGAATGTTAATAATTTGAAAATTTTACATAAAATCATAGGTTATTAATTCGAAGTACCTATATTATATATGTTTCAGATATATTTTTTATTTTATTTTATTCCATAATAAAATTAGTTATATTATTTAAAAAAAAAAAAAAAAACTAAAAAAAAGTATGCATAGTAAATAATAATAATAAAAAAAAACACACACACAAACTTTTCAAGAAATAAACTATATATATATATTATGTAATCTTGATTCAAACGTTTGATAATATATATTATAATATATGCCATATACGTACTTAATTTTACATACTAAAAAAACAATATGAATAGTATAATAGATAATATAATATATTATAATATACGAGAATAATATTATCCTATTAGGTGACATGATTTTAGTTGATGCACTTAATATTTAGATTTTAGATTAACATTTTATAGGCCTGGTTTTTTTTGGGAATTTTCTATTTTACCGCAGATTGAATCTTGATTAGCATAATAGTAAATAATAATTATTTTTTAATAGTTTATTATTTTATGAGATTAATAAGTTAATAATGGCTATTAGTAAAATATTACCTATAGGTATATTTTATTTTATTTTTTAATTTACATTTTATTAAAACGTATAGAATAATAGTTTAATTATAGAATATTGTGTGTATTGTGAAATCATATAAATATAAAATAGTCACATTTTTTTCAACGAAGAAATTATATAGAAAAAAATAAATAGATATATTATATCTAATACATTATATTATATCATTTGTTTTTAATATACTTATAATTATACGACATAATTTTATTTCTATAGTTTCATATATTATAATATATGGCTAATAATTAGTCATAATATTATTATACGACATATGTACCTATAAAGAAAAATGGTATCGCGGAGACAATTAGAAGACTGTAAACCCTTATAAAAATATTCATAGCGCAATAATTATAGTATACATACATACTTACATACATACTTACATAGTACATACATACTTACATACATACTTACATACATACATACTTACATACATATAATACGGAAATGATAAGTTCTTTCCAAGCACACACACACACATATATATATAATATATAATTAGAATAGGTATGTCCGTATATATTTATATATAATTATGTATATCGTATATGTACAATATATGAAAATAAAAATCGTTATAATTATTAATTATTATAATTCCACGCGTGTGATATACTCGTTTGATAACGTTGTCAATAATATGACGTTATATCTAGCACAATATCTAATGTAGGCTTTCCATCGGACCATCGATTGTCCCTCTTATTGTATATGCTCGCGATTCACGTGTCCGGCGTATATATGTATATAAGCACACGTGCGTCTGCGGGCCGACCCCGGAGGCCACGTGCGTTGGAGGCCGTCAACCCGAGCTCAACAGGTAGGCAGGTAGGTATACGTATATACGCACAAGTAAACAGTCGCGTTGGTCACCATAATATATTAATCTAAATCCTTAAAGTGCACGCGGAGAAAATACGTTTTTTTACAGAACGCAATATTAAAATATAATATATAACTTATGGCGCCGAAGTCCTATCCTATCTATTACATATAATAGCCGACTCTGATCCGCGCTCGTATTGTGTAGAGGGGAGGCCATCATCATCATCATCATCATCGTCGTATTATTATAATGCATTTCTTGTCGGATCCAAATGAAAGCGAGCGGACTATACGGCGATTTTTCGACTTCTGGAATCCTGAAACTCACGTGTACACGCACATTATAAAATACACGTATGTGTGCGGGTTTCCAAGGTCAACCACATGTTGCTGTATAATATTATATAAAATATACAGATGAGGCTTTTATACGGTGTTATGGGATAAAAGGTTTTATATTATTATTATATATACGAATAATATAATATATTAGAAATTAAAAAATATATATATATATATATGAATATATTCTAGGAAAAAATATACGAACAGAGGTATATATTATACGTGTAGGTATACCTTAATAAACGTATACTTTATGTTTATAATATAAATATTAACAATGTATAATGTATTTACCTATATCGTCTATCTATATCGGGTTTTAATAATATTGTATATATGTGTATGACGCACTCGAGACTTAATGGAAAATAGTTTTAACGAATTTAATAATGTTATATAGACTAATATAAATACGATAAATAAAATAAAATATATTTTACGCGTATATACGTATAAAAAAAAAAAAAAAAAAAAAAAAAAAAATGTATCCATCATATAATAAATATTCAATAAAATTACTATACTCGTATACGAGTATAGTATATTCCACGTTAACATAATATTGGTTTATTACTTTTGTAAACAACAGATTTATCTATAACGTGCGTTGACAAATATAATATAAAATATACACAATATTACGTATGCCGATAATAATATTATTCTCAATGCAAATAAACATTTTTGTTTTTTCCCGGCGATTTAAATAATAACAGAAACGAACGAGTAAGGAATTTCTACGTGTGTTATACATTATATTACATTATATTATACGGTTTTACGATGCCTATATATTATATTCGATTTTTAGTTTTTGAAAAGTGAAAATTGAAAAACGACAACGATAAAACTATAAAAGACAAACACAAAAGTACATTTTTAACACTTTTACACTTCAAATAACTTCAATATATAAAATATAATATTAGATTAAAAAATAAATAATTGTTATAAAATAATATATAGGTACCTAATTTTTACATATTATAGTATAATAGGTACCTACCTAATATAATCGATTTGATTGAATATGTTTGAAGAGTACAATATTTTTGTAAATAACTTATGAATATATTAAAACTTTGGATTAACAAAATAAATTTATTGACAATTATTCTAATATAATTAGTCATTCTATTTAAAACCAAACAGTAGTTATAAATTATTATCATGCATTATTACGATTTAATTATAGCAGAGCGAGACAAGTATTGAATCATTATCCATACCTACATATTTATTTATATATTTTATATTTATATATACTTTGTCGTAAGTATAAAGTTATAATAGATCATAATATAAATAATTACAATAATAATAATAATAATAAAGTAAATAATAACTGCATTGTATTTTATATTTAAATATTAAATAATTATGCAGTGTCGTCAGTCGTCTACTATACGTAGTGAATTATATTTGACAAGAAACACAACATGAATAATTATTATATACATTTTAATAGATAATGTTCATTGAAAAAAAAAATTATATTTTGCTATTATTATACTAAATTATACTTATTTATAAAACTTAAAATACACGTTTATTTTTCTTATATAACTCAATATACATTAAAAAAAAAAAAAAAATTATATATTATTTAATAGACGATATTTTTTGTTTTATTATAATTATTTTTACTCCTTTTATAGACGATCAACATATATTTATTTAATATTATAATTTTTTTAATGTGAGATAGTTGAATATAAGATTTAATTCTCACGAGATCACAATAATACCGAAGAAACTTATGCAATATGAATATAAATATTCGGTTGTAATATCCTACTTTAACTTTTACTGGTAACTGGTCGTCAACCTATTTAATAAACAGTACATACGAATCATATAATCGAATGTAAATCTTATATATTTGTTTATAATTCTTAAACAGTTTTTATAATAATTTTGAATAACATAATACTTAATTTTTTTTTTATTTTATTATATTATTATAATAAATTGAATAATTATAATATTATACGTCTTATTAATAAATTTACAAAAATTTACTATTATTAAAATTAATTACACAAACGTACTTTTTTTTTTAAATTTTTTTAAGGCTACACAAATATATTCATATCGATATCACACATGTACATCTTATATTATATTTCAAATTTCAAATATATAAGTACTTTTTTTTATTATTATTGTATCATATTCTAATAATCTAATATTATAGTTTCAGTTTGGTTTCCGTTCGTCAGCTTATCGATTATTAAATATGACATAGAAAAAAAAATTATTTAACAGTGGCTGACTAACCGCAAAATCACGATTTATTATTATTATTATCAACAAATAATATATACTAAACACACACTATACGGATATTTTCAGGTTTGGCTATTACATGATCATCCACTGCCCACTTTCCCTAACCTCATTCAATGTCTGATTGGCTGCTATACTATAATATTATTATACAGACGTGAACAAAAATTTTATTACGTACATTACATCTTAATGTACTTGCTATAACAATATTATTATTATTATTATCATTATTATCATTATCATTATCATTATCATTATTATTATTATTATTATAATATTAATATTATTATTACTATTACTATTATGTCCGCTTGATTCAATAATTTTGCATTCGTTCAATATACTTATAAAGTTATAACTACACTGTTTTCTTAAATTATAATAAATTTTAGAAATATAAATTGTTTGTGGCATTTTGGATGTAATATAAGTAAAGATATACATATATTGTATTAATATAATTATATTTAATCAAACCTAAAAGTACAAATTATTTTCCAATGAAATAATTATATTCAAAAATTTAAATTAAAGGGGAAACTTCATGAAAATATAAGTTTACAAATAAATGTGGACGTACTTATAAAATGTTATATAATATCATACATATTAATATATTATACAGTACAATAATGCATAGTATACCTCTGGTGCAATATTATATATTTTTATTAAATTAGATTATTTTATATTATATTATTTTACGTAATATTACGTAATATTACGTTAATTGTATTAATATATGAATATAATATCAGAATAATACGAGTATATATTTCCATATAAACGTATTTATTTTTAATGTTTAAATATTTGTCTTTAAAAATGAGGAAAAATGTAAAATAAATTATTAATATTAATACATATAATAGTTGTTATAACACACGAATACAAGTAGGTACATATTATAATTTATAAGTAGGTACTAATTACCTATATGATTATTTTTATATAAATTGATTTAAATGGATTTATACTAACTATAATTGATAATTATATGCGAATAATTAATTAATAAATATACAAATAAGCGGCCAATTATTACATTATAATATATTATAAACCCGTACATTTAGAGGTATAATATTTATCTTCCTATATCTATAATGTATTTATAAATATATATAGATGAACAGCACTATCAAATGTCCGATAATGAATATTATGTTCATTATTCAAATAAATAACTAAAAATAACTGTATTTATTAAAATAAAATAAAATAATAATTTGTAATATATGTTTAAGGTAGGTAATTAGAATTACTTATCCAAACAAAAAAAAAAGAAAAAGAAATACGTCTGAAGGTAAAAATTTAATATATAAGATTAATTTTAAACCTAACACGTTTATTTAGTAAATGTGTTAGGTATATTATATAAATATTTAAATTAAATAATATATAATTTAAAATTATAATATTATAGTAACAATAAAAAAAAAAAAAAAAAAAATTCCAATCATCATTATATTAGTATCGCTCTTGGTTAGACTGTTTGATAATACATAATGCGGCGTAAGGTGAAAAATAAACGCTATATCTTTAAAACATAATATTATATGTTATGTTATACCTATATGGACATCCATGCGAAATTGTTAATTATAATTTTCGAAATATAAACGGCGTTTATGTATAGTAATAACTTCCGTCAATTTAATGATCGCATTAATAAAAAAAAAAATTAAAAATTCGTCGTGGTCATCTGTTGCGGAGAACATAATAATTTCTAAAAAATATGTAATTCTGATATTGTTGCACTTTCTCGTAAAACGTACGATATATAATAAATAAATATAATATTATGCATATAAATAATTATCGTATTAAAAATAATAATAATAAAATAATATACGTTATAAAAAATAATATTTTGGTAAAATCGTATCACGCGCGATGCTCAGTATAAAATGTATAACGTATATTGTATATCTATTATTAGTTATTATACTACCAGTTATTGGTAGATATATTTTATTATCAATACCGCGGTTTGGGTTGGGGAACGAAAGGAGAATAAAAAGTTTTTATACCTTTATCTGGATAATATTAAATATATAGCGTGAGATAAGCTTAAAATACCTGCGTGGAATAGTCTTTTTATATATGTGTGACCAATGACAGGGGTCAACGTTTGTTCCTTTTGTTCGTAAACCGTGAGAGTGAAACCTTTGCAAAAGTCTCATAAAATAAAGGGTTGCGCAAAAAGGGTGGCTGCGTGTCTGCACTTGCCTCTCTTATAGCCTCGTCCTATGATGGCAGGTACCTACAATGGTCTTTCGAAACGACCGGGGGGCTGTGCTGTGCATGAACATTTGATAATCGTCCGTATATGTACAAATGAATTCACCCAGTTGAGCAACACTTCGCTTTTTATTTAGCACACGCCAATATTCATCCCCCGAATCTCTATCCTTAGGGGATTCACCCTTTTAGAAAATGTTAACAAGACGTCCTCTTCCTCACTCCATCAATACTCACAAACACACGTATATGTAATATATTATAATTATACGTAAAGAATATACGTATAAAAAAAAAAAAAACCATATAATATAATATACAAGAAATATACGAGTATTTATATAAACTCGTATATTTATATACATATATAGGATATGTATAATATTAAAATAAAAATATAACAATAATAATAATATCCGCAGTGTACCTTGTGAGTCATTCGTGCAGCTGTTTCTAGAGATTTTGTAACACTTTCGTGGTGCCTATATACTTTTATACCATAACCACGGTATGTGCATGCAACGCGATATTATATTTATATAATAATATACGCAGGGACGGAGAAGTGAATAGTACGTGCCAAACAATGGTTGCTTTTGTGTAAAGAAAAAAAAGTCCACAATGCAGAATTGAATAGCGTGTAAGTAAAGAAATGTCCTCCTGTACACCGGAATCCCTCGAACAGATTACAAGGTCAAATATAGAAAACAAGGGGGTACCTACGCGCAAACAGGTAATACTTGGGGCCACGCGATGGGTATATGAGTTTATTACGTCTATTTTTCACCGATATAGTGACATATTATACTATACAAATTTGTTTTATTTTTATATACAAATACACAATGCTATATTTAATACATTTCAAGAAAACGTTTTTTGTTTTTAAAATATAAATAAACACAATAAGAAAATAACGACCCTAAATGTAAGTTCTAAGGTAATCGGATCTAAGTCGTAAGATTTCAAAATATTTTGATATAATAACTATAAATACAATACGTATTCAATTATTATGTATAGCCTATGATGAGGATCGAAAACGTATGATTCGAGATGTCGATATTGCTATAATATTTTACATTATATTTATTTATTCGTAATAGTGTAATAATTATTTCTATAAAATTAAATTGAATTAATTAATATTTAAAATTAAAATCTAACAAAACGTATTTTTAAAAATAATTTATATTATCCGACTTCTAACATATATATTTATAATTTATGAATTATGAATAATTAATATTTTATTAATCCGCCTCACACACGGTCAATTATTACCTATACTGCAGACGTAAAGTGATTTTTATCATTTTATCGATTCGTTTCTATATTATATAAAATGTAGATAATAATATTTATAATTATAAACGTTTTTTTAGATATAGTTACCTACTTCTTAAAATCAGTTCAAATGGACGATAGGTAGATATAATATATATTTATTCGTAATTATTATTTTTTTTTTTAATTGAAACATTTTAATTAATTATATAATATTTTGTTTTAAGTATTATATTTTGAATATACTTACATTCTATAATGACATAACGTATATATTATCTAATGCGCATAAAAATATATTTGTATTCATAATACTTCTCTGAATGTGGACTAAAAATATAAATATAATTCGTATAGTATTTTATTATTTTTATTTTACACGAATTTACATGTCATAGGATAGTAAAAATTATGGTTTTTATATCCGCAATATTCTTTATACATATTTTATTAATACTTCGTATTATAACACAAATTATATTTATTACAAAAAAATACAAACCCTGTAATACGATTCAGCGATCAGCGTGTGTATCACATGTGTGTATCACATTGTATGTGAACACACAAATTGTATCAAATTTTCCATTTTCTTATTATTGCGATATCTAATGTATACGATCTCCTACTAAAATATCTATGAAATCACGGTAGATAATGTTAACTAAACTAACCGTGTCTATACCGTGTTTAAAATTAAATATCAAATAGTATGTATCTATGGTAATAATCGTAGACCTATATAATATAATATGTCTATGGCGTTTGAGTATTATATTACTCATTTATTTTGTTATAATTTTTATACAATTTTTGAATTTTGCAATGTTCCTATTTTCTATTTATTCGTTTAACGCTATTAATGTTTTAATTTTTTTTTTTTTAAAGTTAATTAATTTTTCAAAGGCATAATAATATAATTAAATTATCATTGAAAAAGTATCAAACCACCTATTATTATTCTTTTGTAATTTATTATAGAAATAAATTATGAAAACTCTTTCAATATTGCTATGAAGAAATGAGAATTATAATATGCAAGTCATTAATATACAGGTATTAAGTAAAATATTAAAATAAATGTATTCAGATAATATTATAGTATTGATCTAATGTTTTAATAGTCAAAATGGCTAGGATTTATAGAATATACAATATAGAATTATACTCTTAAGATGAAGTTTTTAGTTTGATACCTAGTCGATGTTAATATAATATGTTACCGATATTATGTTGCAATTAAATATAATCGTAGTTTATAAAAAAAAAACTATCGTTTATAGTTTATATTTATATTTATATTTATTATTGCGTATGGCATATTGTCCGGGAGAGACCCAGAGTTCTGTTCGGACGCCTATTTGGCAGAATTTCTAATTGACACCCTTTGGGTTTCTGTTATGTCTGGGGGATGATGGTAGTAGTCGAGGCAGTAGGCTTGTTTTCGTAGCGGCGGTCATCCATCCGCTATCGATGCCTTGGCTACGGTGCTTAACACCTAAGGAGCTTTTCGCGAATGTTACGCCGACTATACCACACGTCCTGAAGTGTGGTCATATTATTGAGATAGGTATAAAAGAATACACAGAAAAAAAATTAATTATTACAGCTTTATGTCTACAACTTCCAATATCATGAAGTTTTGATTATAAAAATTATTACTAATGAAGATAATTCAGTAAAAGTTAAATTAAGTGAAAATAGTAATTAATCATTAAATTATATTATTTATATCTTTCTTGCAAATAGTAATTTTAAATATTGAAAATAAAATTTTATAAAATATACCTTAGGTACCAAATTTATTTATATAGGTACAGGTAAGTCAGTATATTAGATTTATATCGTGGCTAGTGTCCACTATCCAGGTTCCAGCAATGGGAATGCTCAAATTGCAATGAGGAATGTATCATTTTGTTAAACATGGTAATGTACCTTATTTTATTATATATAGAATTATATTATCTTTACATTAGTATTGTTAATGTAGCAGTATGTTGATCAACCGGGATATTCACATTTCTTTTGATATAATCATATTATGAATCGTCAAAACAAATTGTGTAAATGTTAGAATTTAATTACTGCTTATGGTTTATATTTCTTTAATAATTATGATAATAGAATTATGTTTTTACTTTATATTTTCGAATTTTACATAAATAAAAAATTAACTTAATTTTATTTTATTTACATACCTACAATTTGTATCAGAATTTCATGAATAATCGTAACCTTTTTTTTTTCATTTTTTATATAAAAAAAATAATTATTAATATTTAAATTTATTCATTTATAGTAATCCAATGTTGTGCATATAACGTATTATTATTATTAAAAGATAACAGTAACCAATATTTTATATTACTCTTAATATTTTTGACAAATTATGTCAGTATGAATGTCTGTAAGTCTGTCTGTGTCTATTCTGTATGTTTGTCTGTATGCCTGTCTGTATGTTTGTTTGTCTGTATGATTGTCTGTGAATGTCTGTCAGTAGGGTTGTCTGTGTGAGTGTAGTGGTGTGGGCGTGAAGTTTAGTGGTATGGTTGTGTGGGAGTGTAGGAGTGTGAGTGTGTGGGAGTGTAGTGGTGTGAGGGTGGGTTTGGGTGTGGTTGTTGGTGGGGGAAGGATTGTAT
>JAIUCT010000014.1:5069384-5196984 GCA_021307375.1 Tetraneura akinire | reverse complement strand
AAAAAAATCCCAAAATTTTATCATCAAATTTAATGATATTAGGATCATAAACAAAGACGTTATAAATTCGTGAAAATAAGAAAAACATATGATGCTAAACAAATCATAATTTTGAACTGATATTCATTATTAATATAATGTTTTCAATTTTTTTATCATCATACAATATATAGACTTTGATTTAAAAACATTTTTGATAATGATAATACGTTGTTAATATTTTATTTTATATTCTAAAGTAAAATCCTCGTACGAAGATGTCTGCAGTAACGAAAGGGTTAAATTTTATATTTTACAGAAATCACATATACGATATACGTATGACAAATTTATTTGTAAATAAATTATAATAAAATATTTATATTTATATATTAATAAATAAATTTATATATATTATATATATATATATAATAATAAAATTATTCCTTGTAATTTGTATTATATATTTAAGCGAGTGTAAAAATAGTAACAAATAAATAAAGCCGAAACATAAAGTCGGGTACGCACTTGTAACAATCATGCGTATAGTAACTTTGTCGAACGTTGTAACTTATGTGTGGACGTCTTTACGTGCAACACCGTCGCGTAAAAAAAGATGACACGCGATGGAGTTACGCGCAATTGTCGGTAAATTTGAATCGTATCGTTGAATAATTTTGAACCAATCGTCTAAAAAATTCTAACAACGTCTAACAAGTTTAATTAACCAATGTTAGATGGTTTTTAAATATTAAAATGCAAAATGTAATGCAAAATGTAATGCTAACTGTGTACTATTATCATTACAAATTTTAAAGTTGAATAACTTTGAACCAATCGTCTAACAAATTCTAACAACTTTCTAACAAAGTAACAACGTTTAACAAGTTTAATTAAACAATGTTAGATGGTTCTTAAAAGGTTATGCTACATAAGTAATGACAACTTCACAAACCTGAAATAATGCTCCGATTTTCACGAATAGAATATGTTTCCCGTTGTAAAAAATGGATGTAGTTAGAACTTTATTTAGGTCATTTTTCAAATTCCCCCCAAAAAAAGAGTGTTGAATAATATTAATATTCAATAAATATATACAATTTTAATGCAATGATAAATTATTACATTAGAAAAACGATTCTGAGCGAAGTACAGTCAGATTTGGGTATTTAGATGACTAATTTAGTGGTTTTATGGTTATATATTATAATATATTGAATGTATATTGTATACTAATATATGTATAATGTAAATGTAAACATTTTAATCAATAATATATTTTATGTGATGTACCATGTACTCCGCTCATAATCGTATTCCCGAATGTAATGATTTATCATTTCGTATCAAAAATTCAACACTATCCTCTTTACACCTTGAAAATATATAGTAAATTACGATGCATCCTCTATTTTCATCCATCCAATCAGACATCAATCGCATAGAAATAATTGATGTAATATAATATAATATATTATACGAATTCGGTACATGCATAAATATCAGAATATATAGTTTATTGGACCGTTTTATTGAATTCACATTAATTATTATTAATAGGTATTTACAATAAAACTATTATTACATACATATTGATTTAATTGTTTATTATATTAATTTAATAATCGGTACTGAGGACAGATAATGTAAAAACAATACGTAGACCAATAGACCATACAGACGGTGGATATCATATTATATTTAAAGATTATAAACGCATAATAAGATTTATCTATAAATATTAAAAATAAAAAAACATTAGTGCAATTCCAATTCATACAATAAAATATAATACAAGAATAGAGCTATTAAAGTGGTACACAATATAAGTATACTCTCATATAAATAATAATAATTTTCAATGCAATAAATTTGGAATTTTTAATAATAATTATATTTTTATATTAAAGAAAACAATGAAATAATTAAAAACGAAACAAAAAGAATCTCATTATTTATTTCATAATTAATTTGATATTTTATATAATATAGATATCAAGCACGCATAAACGTTCATATTATAACTAATCAACATAATATTATATTATTATATTAAATTATATAAAATGTTTACATTTCTAATTTTAGAACTTTTCATTATAATATTTTGTTATTTTGTTAATACTAAAACTAAGTTTTATTTAAAATTATCTATATATATTTTATATTTTCGAGGTAGATGATGATATTTTTTTTATATTTATTTATCTACGACACTTACTATTGCCTACACGATGACTGTATATTTTTTACAATTCCTATGGCAAAAAGTTATGCTTGATGACGATTTGAATTGTTCGGATAGTATCATTAGGTTTTATTTCTTCCCTTTCCCTCATCTCTCTCACACTCTATCTCTGCTTATATCATATTATACGACTATTTCTCTTTCTTTTTTTAAACGTTCTCTCTCACAATCATTCTCACTCTCGTTCACTTTTTCTCTCTCTTTTTCGCGTCTGTGCGACCAAACAAGTCATAACCGAGAAAGGAGCAAGTCGGTCAGTAGGCTAATAGAAAGTGAAAATCATGACTACCCGGTCCAACGGTACAAATAAAGTTACGTCACCCCGGCCATTTTTATGGGCTGCCAGGCCCGGACAGAACGAGTGAAAGTGTTGTTCAAGGACGACCGCACACAGAACTTCAAACAGTGCACGTTTACAAGTCAAATCATTCTACTTTAAACAAAACACGTCGTTAATGGGCGTACGACAGAAACCAAAAGGAAAAAGAAAATAAACGATCGCTACCCATATTTTAAAATTATAAATAATAAAAATAAGTCGTTAATGATAATATACCTAATATATATATTATGTAAGTAATAAATAATATAATATAACATGTTCGACGCGTTATAAATATTTTGTTATTTGTATTAATAATTTTACACGATTATAAAAAAAAATTAACAAATAATATCAGAATATATTTTAAAAATAATTAAATTGTACACGTTAATTATATGTAATATTAAATTTAAATATGTATATAATTTAAAAATTAATAACACATAAGATTAATTAAGACGTCAGACACGTAAACGTATAATTAACGTATAATAATATGGAACAGATCAAAATTATTGAAATAAAGTATAAATTTAAATGCATTTTTATATATTACATAATTTTCATACATAATAATTTAAAATAATACATAAAATGAGAAAATAGAGTTATTAAAACAATTATTTATATAGATATTAATGTATAATATTATAATATATTATATTATCACACTAAAACAATTCGATAGATATTAAATATATTTTAGAAATACTTAAAATAGAGTGGTACACTTTAATATAATTATTAAATATTTTCGTATAATAATAACATAATAATATGTAGATAGGTATAAATAGGTAAATTATATAACTATATTTTAAATCATAACATAAATGTTGGTTTAGTTTTTAGTAATTAAGTAATGCCTTGCAGTAATAATGAATAAGAAAACAATTGTTTGTATTTATAATCATATATAAACATACGTATTATGTAGTCTTCAAAAATACTATATAGGTATACTGTTGTAAAGTTGTACCTTTGTAAGTATTAAAATTTAAAAATCAAAAATTTAAATCGGTTTCTTTTTAGTATTTTATTTAATTATTTTCCTTACTACCTACTATATTAGTATATTCTAATAAAAAAATCAAAGTCGTATTTTATATTTTATTGTAATAAATTATAAATGTTATAAAATGTGTATTTTACATCTCTATTTTTAATTTATCCGTTTATAGTTTGTTCTACAAAGCGTAAATATTGAGTAATTCAATATAAATATATTAATTCAAAATTCTCGTGCCATCAGTTAAGTATTTACTGCGAGCAAAATCATACAATAATTATTGAACTGAATTAAATATTATAATGCATTTACCGTTTATGGAGTTTTACTAGTCAAACTGCATTATTTAATAATAATAATTATATAAATATGTATATAATACAAAATAATATTAGATTATGGCTGAAAATTTAATTTCAAATACATAAAAATGTATTTATCTATTTCCGGAAATTTGTAAGTGTTATATTTAATATATATATATATATATTATATATAGGTCAATCTTTAAAAACAACCAGTTTTAACCAGCACTTATATTATGAACGTGAATACACGATTCACGAATATTATGAGTATTAATAGGTAATAAAACTTGTTTGTACTTGAATAGTTAAATATATACACATTCAAATAATATAATTACAACGTACATTAAAAAAAAAAAAAAAATGTGTTTATATTATAAACTATAATTATTATACCATATACCTATAGTTACCTAGATAACTATACAATTTATTTTTATGCTAATTATATTATTATTATTAAATAAGTTACCTACTTAATTATATAAAATATTTTCAAATCTAATTTTATTAATTATTATTATTACGTGTTTATTAGTTTTATATATGATGTACACGTTTAAATACAGTAAAACCTCTATGAATATACGAGTATACATTATCAACATAGCGGAAACACTTTTCAACCTTTATATGCATTTTTTTTTTTTTTTTATTATTCCTTCTGCAGAGTATTTTATTCGTTATAGTGACATATTTTACTATATATGCGAGATTATTTTTTCTGCGTAATTATTAAAATTTTCTATAAACACCGTAAACCGTAAAATTTGATATAAAAACGAAACGGCGGAAAAAAAAATATCCATTATATAACATATTTGTTTTCCCTATAATAAAATATAATATACCATAGACACATAATAATAATATACATAATCGTCTAATAATTTTATTTAGATTTTATCGTATATTAAATTTGATATAGATGAAAAAATATAATCAACAGACAACAATAATTACACATTCAAGCAGTATTATTATACACCTGTTGGCTGTTGTAGAAATATATAGTAGGTATACGAGTATAATATATAAGAAATAATAATAATAAAAAAAAAAAAATGTAATTACTAATATTAATTTATAAAATTTGACTGTTCATAATACGAGTGATTTATAATATATATGATAAGCGTATTGTATCAAAATAACGTGTGAATAATGTGCAAGTATACCTAACCCGAGTAATTACAAATTTTCAACAATATAATATTATTCATTATTATAATACAAATACATTAGCATTATTTATAATTCGTATTTAGTATGTACTTAAATACATATATTATATTATATTATTATATTATTGTATCATCTACCATACCTTGGAATTTAAACGATCCAACATGTCCTTGGCCTTGTCCTGTGCAAATAAACTACCTGTATGGTACTAACCTAACCGCCTTGTGACGAAAATCGTCAAACAGTAAAAGCACTTTCATTTAGCTAATCAAAAATTAATTATTATTATTATTTTTTTGCGATTATTAAGTTTACACTATGCTCATTTAATAATCGTTAATTGTTATATTTTGTATTTTTTATATATATATATATATATTTATTTAAGAAAAATAATAATTTTAAATCATATTAACACGTTTATAATATTTTCTTATACAGTTTTATTCATTTCATTGCATTAATTCAACGTTTATATAATCCATTTGAATATATTTAAATATTATTGGACGACATTTGAATCCAAAATAAACATCAAGTATTCAGATCATACGAAAATAATCTAAAATATGATAATATTTGTGTATAATGACCGTTATAATTTATTTTTACCCTTTGATATTGACTATATATTCAAATTTATTAAGAAATACGAATAATACACACAAAACACGATATGCTTATATTCTATAATTCTATATGAACTATCTTATTATATTTTTACATTAATGGCTTAATATTATATACAATTTGAAGATAAGAGTGGAACGAATGAATTTTTGAATTTAAAATTGTTAAAAAATGTCGAGTACAGTAATGTTCAAGAATTTTATAAAATTATACTACATTCGTGACATTTTGTTATACTTGTAACAATAAAACAACCACTTTTGTTTTTAAATCCTTGTCCACGATTACTTCTATCGAAATCTTGACCACGGGAAAAAGTATTATATCTTATATAATATACTCATATTTAAATCTGGAGATAGATCAAAAGTAAAAAACTATACAGACCTATCATGGTCTAAACCATATGGTTAAACTCATTGAACAATTATAAATAAATTTATTATATTAATTAAAAATAAATTACATTGTATATAATATTATTAAGGAATATTAATTACATCGTGCAAATTCTTTAATTATTGCGTATATTATATCTAAAATAATTAACCAACTATATAATGTCGTCTATATAATGTTATTATATATCAATATTGAAATTGAAATTTTATTATATTTACAAAGGCTACAAATAAAAACACGGTATTTATGATAATAAATAGGCATAAAACGCTAAATAATAAATTACTGAAACGAATATAACGTTATCGTTCGTATAAATATCCATTAATTTATTAATTTATAAAGCATGTATAGCTTATATCATAAAACTACGATATTGGATAAATGATAATACATTATTAATATATAATTCTTCGAGCATATAATATTATAACAACGAAAATCTGCTGAGCGTCGTCATATAATTCGATTGTGTTATATAATCATATACGGTGCTGTTATATTGTTTAAATACGATATTTTCAAATTAACCGATCGAGAATCTAAAATGAAAGTTATTGCGAAACACGTATAGTATTAGTGTGTATATATATAATATAATATGTACGAGTACAATGAAAAACAAAATTATTATTATAACTTATAAGTACCTATCGTAAAAATATACTTGTGCGTGTAAAACGTAGTCAAAAAGAATTAAACGCTCGCGTTGCGAAGAACGCAAAAATGCAAAAATAACGAATAACGTAACGAAATACAGGGGTGTTCTATATACTCTATTATAATAATTTTAGAAGAATAAGATAAAAATTAATTAAAATAACGATGTTTTAGGTATGCGAGTATGTATTATTTAAAAAAAAATTTTAAAAATTAGAAATATTTTAAGGACAAACGAAGAATTTATATTATATTATTTGTCATAAGTGCAGGATTGTATAGATATACAGTTTGAAAGTTTGGTTTAGTCCGGGAAGTTTTAAAATAAATAAATAAATCGAGGAACTATCTTTGTTTTTTTTTTACCGCGACATAGGTTTTTAAGTAAGTAAATGAATACTTTCGGCGTATAAATGTATAATATTAAAAAAAATGTGAAAATTGTCTTTTTTGCGGGTAAAAAGATCATTTTGTTCGACTGGTGGTCGTGAGGAACCCGAAGATAATTGAAAAAAAAATACCTTTATAATATACTCTCGTCTATATTATAATAGTATTGTCCATATTATACGGACTACGATAGCGTATAATGTATATATATACGTTCTCTGAAGTGCGGTCACCGGTTACTGCGGTTACCTATTCGCGCAGTATTATGTATATTCTGTAAAAATATAATATATACATCACACAAACGCCTGGCATAAAAATAATATATTATTTATTTCAGTACCTATATATATATTATATTATTTACTACACACGATTATATGCGTTATTATACATATTTATAATACACGTGTTATGTACTGTTATAATATACAATATATGTATATATTTAATAATATATACCTACGGTTCGATCGGACACGACCGGAAAGACTCGCGCGCGCTAGAGAGATTCATTTATCCGGAGGCGTTTAGTCCTTGACACACTGTTCTTTGCCCGCGTCGCATTACCGCGAACCATCTCGCACGTTCCTCGACTGCATTGCGGCGTTCCCACCCCGCGCTAGGCGATATCAATATAATAAAAATAATAATAATAAATAATAATAATAAAAATAATAATAATAATAAATAATAATAATAAAAATAATAATAATAATAAATAATAATAATAGTAATAATACGTTATTATTTATATTTTAAAAAGATGAAAAAAAAAAAAAAGAAAAAAAAGCGTACAACTTTATAATAATATTAACGTACGTACGATTATTTAATGTATACACAAAAAAATGCACCGTGTGATAAAACATACATAATAATAAATACGCATACGTCACACGCGCGGTTTACCTACACGTATAATATTAAAGCGTTATGCAACCAATACTATTATACACCCAGCGGCCGGCATAACAATAATTGTCTTTCCGTTCGCCCGTGCAGTTATAATATTATTATTATTATTATTATTATTATTATTATTATTATTATTATTATTATTATTATTATTATTATTATCATTATTATTATTATTATTATTATTATTATTATTATTTTGTATACACGAATAATAATGTGAATTCGTTTTCTCTCGCGTTTTTTATCCCCCCACTCGATTTTGTCCGTTTGTAAAGCGCAGGGTTTTATGTTATATGTATATACGTCGTGATTATGGTAACCGCGCAGATTTGTTTTTATAAAATTATATACAATTATGTGTGTATTTTAATAATGATACATTACATCTACGCGCGATAAATAATATCCATCTAATGTGTAGACGTATTTTTGTCTTTTCCTTTTTACATCGCAAAATAATATTATAATATTGTCTGGAAGCTGGAACTATACTGTTATCGTATACAACGATAAATTTATTTAGTAATGACGAAAAAATAAAACGTATTAATTTTTAGAGGGGAAAAAAGACCCAAGTTTTGTTAAATTTTACAAAAATGAAAGAAAAAAAAACATCTTGTACAATTGTGAAATCTCTTTTCATAATATATAAAACGCACTCTGTATATCCGTGGCTTTTTCCCGCCACGATGTCCAGTGCGGATTGTCGCCGCTCGCGATCGTTATCTAACCGTCGCGCGACGTTAGGGCCACGAAGACTGCACGAGACGACGACGAAAACGAACCGCTGCCGACATGCGGTTTGGCGTGCGGTTTTCCCGCGTGCGCTTAATAATTATTATTATTGTCACGCCGGTGCCGCGTGCACGTCGTTCTGCCCGCGATTATCTGGGCCAAATCGAGAGTGTGCACGCGCGCGTCGGTGACTGCCAACTATATACCGCGTTTTAACGTAGGTAACGTACCTAGGTATACATAATAGGTATACAGGTATATTCGTCGCGGACGGCTATAACCACGGTACCGTAACTATAGATTCCAGGTATACGCGTAGTATATCTGTTATGTATTAAATATAACCTATATCTATATTATACCAGAACGTTATTATTGTAAGGAGAAAATTACAATAATACGCACAACATACATTCTATGCGTATAATAAAATAGGTGCACTCTATTGTCGGCGTTATAATTTTGTACTTGTATATTATAATATATTTTATTTCTTCTCCTCGTACATAATAATAAATCGAAGGGGATAAAAATGGCCGCTTATTTTGTCGGATAAATTGCATGCAATGACAAAGAAGAAAAATAGTTTCTAAAGCACATAAAATGTGAGTACTTATATAATGTTAATAATTATACGCACGGTTCGACAGAAACATGAGAGTCGGTCGAAGAGTAGTTAAAAATATTAGAATATACGCGTTTAACGTGAAATTATAATAGTTGGAAGTAGTTTTTCTTTGTGTATACTCATACGTATTGCGTATACATTTATTATATTTTTATACACGACATAATTATCTATACATTATAATATGATTCCACGAGGAAAAAAAATTCGAATTTTATCCATACCGCGAGCGTATAATATATTATATTTTAAAATTTTAATAAATATGTAATTCCGAGTATAATAAAATGATATTATTTACCTACATCTGGTTCTTCGTCAATATTACGAATTTTTCAAATAATAAATTAATTATTACTACCTATATTATATTAAATTATTATCAGTCGTGATAGGTACTATATTATATTATTATAAAATTTATAATACGCTCTACCTATTCGAATGATTTTTATTTATATGTTTATTCAATTCAATGAACAAATGATTTATAAAAAAAAAAGTTTGTAAACATTAAATCAATAATTATTATTATTATATTTATTACAGTGTAAACAGGTTTAGTCTAATCATTATAGGTTATAGATAAGAAGTATTATACATTTATACGTAAGCGGTAGATATTCATTTTTCGTTTCTTATATATGTTTTTCAATTTCATGCAAATATATTAGGTAATTATTTTGTTTAAACGTAAACATCGTTCAGTTTCCAATGTACGAGTATAATAATATGTTCATATTATATTATTATTATTATAATTATTATTATTTTTACGATGTACAATTAATTAATATATAGTCGAATAAAGACGAAAAGGGATAAAAATTACTTCACGCGTTTATAATTAATATCGATTATAAATATAAACCCAGTGTAGTATATTTAACACAATGTTATAAAATATATTGAAGTTTAAAATCGATAAATATGCAATAAATTACAAAAATGTAACAATTTTTCTTTCTGAATAATAATTATTCTATATAGTTATTATGGAATTATATTCAGTGTTATATTATTATTTGTCTAATATCTATTAAATAAAACACTAATTAAAAAGTAATAAACACACATCATATAATACTGTCGTATTCGTACGTATTACACACGTAATAATGCGTTTTTCTCATATATTTAATAGAATTATTGCGTAACGACAACTTAAAGTACATAATAAATTGAACACCATTTATTATAATAATATACCGAAGCATTCCTATTACTATAGGTACGTATATAATATTAGCATTAAGCAGGATCAACATTTATTAAATTTAAAAATGTTTATGGAATAATAATTTATTTATATAATATTGGTCAACTATAAGAGGTATACTATTCATATTATATTGTTTTTTTTATCTAAAAATTGTTATTATTTTTTTATATTATAACTCCCTGGACTCGTTACACTTTTAAATTGACCCACCTGACATAATCAGGCCTTGGCCGATACAGCATTATTAGTAGGTATATATCTACGATCACTAGAGCACATAGATTACGTCGTATAATTTAACAACCATAACGATAATCCTCTCATCAATGTCTGCCAACCAACGTAATATTTACTACAGTACTTCTACTCTTTCTTCCTGAATTTCGAAACATTATGAGTATTCTACAACTTTTATTTATATATCTATGTATATACTAAAAACTCCGAGATGAAATGTTGATTTCCATTATATTACTATTATAATATATTTTATAAGAATTATTGTATTTTTGGAAAACGTGTATAATTACAATTTACAATGTTATTACTAATACATAGTAATAATAAACGCACTATGATATGGCAATATATCATTATAACATGATATAACTTATAGCATTTTACGTGGAACACAAATTATTAGGTAGGTATTATGTATTTTGTAATATTTTCATTTTAAAGTTTATATTTGTTGCATAAAAGTAAATACTAAATTTTTATACGACTATTATATATTTTTGATATTTTTCTATTTAAATACTATAATAATTATTAATGAATTAACAATTAACTACTAAGACTAATCTCATAGGTTCATATGTTAGGTAAATATGATTAAAATTTGAAAATATTGAAAGAAAAGTAAACTCAATATTTATGGTCGAATGGTCGATGACAAAAACATAAACCTTTACGATTTATATTCATTAATTATAATCATATATTATAAAAATTAATTAAAATTTTTATAGAATCTCATTTCTCATGTTATAATGTGTATGAATGTATGATTATTTAAATTTATAACCTATACGAAGCTGATAGCTATAATAAACGATAATCTCAATATTAATGTAGTTTAAATAATTAATAATAGTGAAAACGATTTGGAATAAATTTTAATACTAATAATACTTATAAATTATACGTATAATTAATTTAATGGATATAATCTGCACCCTGCACGTGTTTCGACTAGGTATTTAATATTCAAATTTTATAATATTGTTAACTCTAATTCTCTAGTTCATTTGGCTTTGCTCATATCAATAATAGATATCCTTTGACTATTTTGATAAACATGATAGGTCGCGAATAAATTAAATAAAAAATTATTGCATTTATCAAAATTCTTGTACTAAATAATATATTTTATATTTATCGTTTGTGGGTGATATTTTGATACGGTTAATTTTATAACAAATTTCACAATATTATATTAACATAATGTTATCCTATGAATACACATACAGGTATGTGTATTTTATATAACTTAATTATTCATATACCAACTTAATTATTAAATAATTGTATAGGTAAAGATATAATGTATTGTTCAAATGAACATATAATTACCACTATTGTAGTCACTATAAATTACATATAAAAAAAAAAAAAAAAAAAATTCGTTATTTTTAATTTTTAAACTGATTTACATTAATATTAATTATTTAACATCTCTATAAGTAGTCTAAGTCTCTGATGAGTACACGTGGACCTACCTATATGTTGCGACTGTTATTTGATGAAGTTATCTGAATACAAACTAAATAAATATATAATACCATTACGACTATATTTAGACGAAAATAAAACTGTAGTATACTTGAACTCTCGAACACACCTACGCGCATACTTATTTACAAATGCACATATAAGCCAAAGAATATTACAATAATATAATTTATACATTCAACTATACGAATATAACCTCATCGAGCCGATCGGCAATCGTTGAGAAAAAAAAATAAATCTATGAATTATTATTATATCGTTATAATACAATAGCATGGGAACGAATAAATATCGAATCGTTAACAGATGATCGGAGGGCAGTAGGGATTTTTTTACGTTCTGGATCTATATTAGAGTTGGAAAATTTCTATCAGTGTCACTATCATTATTGTACCTACTACATTATTACGCATAATAACAATAGGTACGACTTGGCAATATAATGTACGAAAAAAAATCGAAAAAACATATTTAGACTTCACGTTTTGCCTAACTCCAGTTGTTTTATGTGTATAAATAATATAGTGTCGATTGGACATTATTCATACGTTGTTAATATTAAAACAAATAATATAATTTAATAACTATTTAATATTATATTGTAACGGGCTACAAAACGAGTAATACGCACATTAAAATCGATGGAAAATCTTGATTATTAATGTTGACTGTATTCATTAATAAACAAGGAAAAACAACAAATATACGAAATCCGAAGCAGGAGAGTGGCTAATAAAATATTAAAATCCCGAATAAATTACGGTTCTAAAGAGTACGGTTTAGGCGTTATAATATTATACATCACTTTAAAGTTAATATGGTTGCCAGTACTTTATTAATTAGATATTTAGATTCTGAGCGAAGCGAAGAATGTATTGGTTTTACAATAATGTGTGATTTTTTTTTTATTCTAAAGACATTTTTACTACCCGAAATAATGCTCCGATTTCCACGAATAGGATATGTTTTTGATTGAAAAATGGATGTAGTTGGTACTTTATTTAAGTCATTTTTCGAATTTCTCAAAATTGACCCTATGTGATAGAAAAAATGATAAAAAAACGGCATTTTTCACGAAAACTGAAGTTTTGACGAATTCGTTTTTAATATTTCACGAAAACTCGAGCAATTTTGAAGTTAGAGACTTGAAAATTTTATTGAGTATTAAAATATGTACTATATAATATATATGTGGTCAAATTTTGGAACTGTTATATTAATTTTTCTACGAGATATAATAGGACTTTGAATATTTCGTAAAATTCTCGTTTTTATGTAGGTTGGTATATAATGTTTGATAAAATTGGCAATTTTTGGCATTAAGGTGTGAAAATTTTACTGAAGTTTACTTACATATTACTTAACATCATATTAATATATTAGAAAAATCCCTAGTCTCAATATTTTTTTATAGCTGTTTAAAATTTATATTTTTAGTTTAAACGAAAATCTTAGAATCCATATAATATACGAATATTCTTCTTATTATTTCTCAATACTTTACAAATAAAAATTAACAGAAAAGTAAAAAAAAATGAAAAATTTTATTGAAGAATACTGACATATATTTTAACGAATTTCCAAAATATTAGGAATATCTCAAAACTCAATTTTTTTATAGTTGTTTAAAGTTGAAATTTCAGTAAAATTATATATTTATATTTAAAGTATTTATATGCAGATTCTTCCTATTATATTTTAATATTTTACAATAATGATAAATAAAATTGACAAATTTTTTTATGATATTAGCATTTAGGTGACAAGGGATTTTATGTGCAATTATATTGAACTTAGAGACTTGAAAATTTTATAGGGTGTTCTTTTATGTACTATATGTGTGATAAAATTTTGCGTTTTAAATATTTAAAAAAAAAATGTCAAAATTTTAATCAATACCAATACCAATAATCAATATATTATAATAGATTAATAAAATCTATATTATCTGTCTGAATTTTGCTCAGAATCGTTTTTTCGAATGCAATGGTTTATCATTGCAGGAGTATCAGCTCGTTTTTAAAACTATTTTCCAATTATTTGGATAAAATAATATTAATGATCTATAAAGATGACCAATATGTCATCGTAAGAATACAGAATTGGTTAATACTAGTATTTTATACGATTTTTTTCGTAATTCATATTATATACAAATTAAATAATTAATCACATAAGAGATTTAAAAATTTATCAGTATATTATGCAGGTATATAACATAATATACTCATATACACCTAAAATATCGATATTGTACGTATGTGTTATATATAAATATTTTTAGTTATGTATTACTTACATTAACAAAGTATACTTATTATGGATATTTTTCTTCTTTAAAAAAAAACTGGCGTTAAAAATTAAATTTGACATAATATTATATTATTATTTCGGGATACCGTATCTAATACGTATAAATACCGTAACATCATTATTTTAATATATTATATATACATGAATTAACATAATGTAGGTACACAGTCACACCGATAAACCGCTTATGAACACCTGTATGAAAATCGATTTTGTCTATACTTGTGTACTATAGGTATAAGGCTATAACATAATTTATTATAATTTTTATATGATAATAATATAAGTATCAATTTAAAATATTTCCAACTATCGTCACATTATATTATATTTATATTATTTATTATTATAGCTTTGAATTTAATATAAATTCATAAATTAAGCGGTTTATCCATGTATATTTATTATATATAATATTTGTAGATAATAAAAACATGTAGGCATAATTTTAGATTCTGGGTGAAGCTAACAATATATTGGTTTTATAGAGGTATATGTTTTTTTTTTTTTTTTATATATAAGTATTGTTTCATCTTTCATTGATAAAATGTACATTATATACCTGTAGTAATATATTTACCTAAGCATTAAATCTATATTATTATTATTATATTTTTTTATTATTATTATTATTATTATTATTATTATTATTATATACCATATAGGCATATAAAGACGTATACACTATACTTTATATATAGTTCTATCAATTTTGAATTTATAAATAAAGGCTAACTAACTTTAAACAAATAATATATTTTATGATAAAAGATAATAATTATTATACTTACCTATCTATTTATAATAATAAATAATAATGTAATATTGTAAATTATAATGTATATGAACGAACATTTGATCCCGCACATAAAATATTCGTTTTGCAAATCATGTTTTATCGTATTCGCATACAATATTACCTTCATTTGTAGCGATACCGTCCACCGGTTACACGCCGTTATATTAAATATTTAAATCTAATTTAAATACTATTATACTTAGGTTTACCTACTTAATATACATTTGCATTCTCCTGGAGTTTCCTGGTTATACATACGAATAGGACTCTCGAAATAACATTTATTCAAAGAAGATATTTCGCGCAATCATTATATAATAATATATTAATATATCTAACCGTCATTTTATAAATTATAATTTACATATTATATACATCAAAACCATTTAAGTTAAGTTATATATTAATATTACGATAATAGTATATTTAGATAATAGATACATATTATATTATTATGTATCTATTATCTAAATATACTATCTTATATCCGCGACGTGGAAATTCGTATAACAACTAAAGATTTTATAATATATATTATATGATTTTAATTAATTTTTATATTATTATAATTATTTATTATTGTTAAAATGGTTATAATACTGCAGAAATAGATAATAAATAAAATATTATTTTAATGTAATGGTAATATACAAAATTTAAAAAACTTGAATCGCTAAATTTATCGTATGGATGTATAATAGCTATATATTATAGACTTAGGAGAAAGTTTTTTTTTTTTTTTTGGTTTATCGAGCTTCCAACTCCCACCCAGCAAACAAACAAAAAACACACAATCAACCAAATTTTCATATACAAGTGTACTGTGTACCTATTTATTATTATAAATTTATGAGGTATACTATAAACTCATAATAACTTACAAAGTTTAAATAACACAAACTGCAAATACATACACAATATGTCGCATGTAGCATAATATAATATAAAATGAAAAAACGAAAATACGAAACGGAATAATAATATACGTCCGGAAATAAGAAGTTGAAAAAAATTATTATTTTTATATTTACACTAATTTGTAATTGGAAACGATTGATGCGTTCAGCGTTATATTCGAATCGGAATTGTGCTTTTGTCAAATCATTTATTTTTATTTTTTTATCGATAAAAAAAAAAAACGCGCGAAGGTAAAAAAAGGTAAAAACAACACCTAAACTATTTTTATTCGTTATTTACGTGGTAAATTAGGAAAAATATTCTTAATCAGCATAAATATACTGTCGATTAGAAAAAAAAAATAACACACAGACACACTATACCAATATCGCAGACACAATCGTGTTAAACAAACAATTAAAAAACCCAGATTACCGCACTATACCTCTCCTGGTCGTTTATGTCCCCGCCCACAATAGCGTAAATGAAAAAAAAAAATAGAAAAAAAAATAATAATAATAATAAAATTCTCCGTCTTCCTGAGTTGACTTCCTCAGACCCGACCGCGCGGGAATATGTAGGTCACATGTTCTCATCAATTGACACCGGCTGAGGAGGCTTAAACATTATATAGAAACGATTTGATAACATTGTATATTATTATTATTATTATTGTTACAATAATAATTCAGAGGCCTTTTCTGGGATGATACGCACAACCATATCGTCTTATTATATACTTTCGCACATGATATACATAAAAATTATATAATTATTATACTATATAATACATATTATAGATAATTTTTCAATATTGTGATAATAAAAAATAAAATATTTTAATATAATATAATCAATATTGTAATAATAAAAATAGAACTATTATAACCCTTAGAAAAAAAAAATATGTGCCGTTATTTAATAGTATATTAAAAAAAAAAAAAACATTTTATAATATATTATAGCACTATTATTAACGAGACATTATTATAAAATGCACGTAAATATAAAAACAAAACGTATAATATCGCTGTTAATTTTTAATTTTTAACATATCTAATGAATTACTGCTTAATATACTGTATTGTATATAAATCAAAATTATAATGATTAAATGTAATATAGCAGTTATGAATAATTTATATATTATTTCTAATTTTAATTAATAATCATTATAAAACCTTAAAGAATATAATATATACACACATGGTTGATTAGTGATAACGTTACATATATTATATACGATATATAAATATTAAATATATAATGTCAATACCAAATATACCTATATAAATATATATTATAGTATACTTATTAGTTATTATACTTGGTATGTTATATATATTTATTCGCTAACTCTATTATAAGATCAGTTTTGATAAGGCCACGAAAGGTTTTAAGTTTAAATACGTACACGCAAGAATTCAGGCCCAATTTCGCGGTTAAATTAAATATATACGTATAAGTATATACACGATAATAATTCATTTATCTAATATAGTAAATATGTAATATACGCACATACTTAATGTATTTACTTAAAACTTTAAACCACGATGACGATTGACGAATGTTCAATGATTCGGACTTCGACGTCCGAAGTCGTTGATAACGAAATGCGCGTTCGTTTGAACGGATTTACGCTCAAATGGAATACAAAATACATAACATATTATATTATTATTATTATTATTATTATAAATTATAATATATGACGAGACGACGATATATAACGGACGATGATCATGATGTATGAGATGATTCATGGACGGCATTATTAAATACGAGTATAATATATATGTATAATAATGTATGATATCTATTTTACTATATATTATATAATATTATAAATTATAATTATGAGGTATTTCGAGTGATTAAAAAAAAAAAAAAAAAGACCAAATAAACATTTATAATAATTAATATACGCACAACATTTTACACATAGTATAGGTGTATATATAATATAATTATTCCACTTAGTCAGCTCGTAAATTTAAAATAAAACCAACTTCGTCAGAATATTTATAATATATACCTATCAGCGCACGTTATATTACTTATCATAATATTATATATATATATATATATAAATAATATATCATATATTTTAGTAATTTTATATTATGTCCTTATACTTATTTTATTTTTTATCATTTATCAATTTTAACCAAAAAATTTACAAATCATATTTGTATGTTATTCCGACATTCCTACATACGTATGTTATATTATTATATACATTTACAACTTTTATTCGATTACTCGTAAAGAATATGAAAAAAAAAAAAAAAAATGTACGATTATTGAATTGAATTTAACTCGTATGATAATGTCTATACCGTAAGTTTAATTATGTATATACGCTCCAAATAATAATTTATTTATAAATATAAATGTATAGGTACCGGTATATTTAAATTATTTCACGTATTCAGTACTTTAATAATAAATATTTAAAAATCAATGGGTTCGTGTTTAATATATTTATTAAAAAAAAAAAAAAAACCTGCTGATTACATATTATTATCGTATACTAAAAGGTGTATTTTATAATTAATTAAATTGTATACATTTATACATCATTAACGCAATCCTCCGCAGAACCTTTTACAATCTATCAATCAAATTCGTTTGCGGCTTAATCTTCATGACTTCATTTAATGTTATAGTATAAATATAATATTATAAAATTGTAATTTATTTCGTTTATGTGATATAATTATTATATAGTGCACTGTGGTCATTGTCCTTTGCGTGCCGTATAACAACTCACGATTAATATACTTTTAGTATACAATATTATGCTTTTTATTGGAAAAATTAACATACGTATTTATTATTATTATTATTATTATTATTATTATTATTATTATTATTATTATTATTATTATTATTATTATTATATTGTATTGTTGTGTGTGTATCCGCGAGAAAATTTTGTAAAATAATTATTTTAAGTACCGTTTTAAGATAAAATTTAATTAGTTTCGACTAAAACCACATGGCCTACATATTATATTATATATAGTTCGTTGTTTTACGATAAAAAAAATATTACAATATAATTAAACGTGTAAATATTATAATTTTTCATGTGCATACGGATCGAAATATTTATTATTTGAAAACACGGAATAAGAATAGTTACGCGCCAATAATATAATATATATAATTTACTATATTATAATACGATTAATACGACTGCGTATTATGGTATAAATTTTACAATTTTATTTACGTATATAATATTATATTGTGTATACACATTTGTATTTCGTCGTCCAACTGTTTTTAAATTATAAATTTGTATATATAACACAACCGTGGTTGTGTTTAAAAATCTAGCTGAATATAGTGAATAGACTTCTCTGTAATCACATAATAATATATATATATATAACGACAGTAGTGTTTCAATATTTTTATATTATAAAGTTTATAAACAACGAATCAACTATTATTTTTTTACTATTGTCTAGGATTCATGAATATATGACGTGTATATTATATACAATAATAATAATATTATATTATACGTTGCTTCGTCTTTATTCAATTTTTAAAGTATTAGATTAATATTTGTTAATTATTGTCTATATATTATATAGTAAAATACATCCATTGCAAACTATAATATCATTCTTGTTATATTGACGTTGTACAATATGATCTATATTATATAAATTATTATTGTGTCGTGTGCGAAAAATCAACGAGTAAATCATAGAATAGAATATCAGAACCAATATATTATAATATTATGACAAGTTATTCAATGATAAATGCGAAATTTTTGTCAAAATTATAACCTATTAATATGTATACCTACCTATATATTATTGATATATTGGGTATAACACGTATTTTGTTTTGTTTAATTTTGAAAAATCAATTAATTTCGCTTATATAAACTGTTCAAATATTGGTATAATAATAAATAATAATTATTATATAATATACGAATTACAAAATATTCCGAACGACTTAACGTTAAAATTATATCGTGTTTTTATATTATAATATCAATAAATTATACAGCGTACATTACATTTTAAACGTATGTGGTTCTTCGTGTACAGTCCTATCATATATTCATATCAATAAAATGTTTTATGCGTTCTATTGGCTATTATTATACGTCATTATCGTAATAGCCCTTATAGATGTGAATTGGTTTGTTCTAATTCTGCACTACAAACGAAATAATAAAAGTATATATATATATTAAAAAAAAAAACAATACTGATAAAGCTGGAAATAATGAGGTCTCCTCTTATATATATTATATTATATATATAATATGACAACCACGTGTAGATCATAAAATGACGTACTTCACGTACACACTCTCACATCACACGCGCGTATGAAAATATTATAATGGACATATTTCGTTAATGCGGACCGATAATCGATATGACAATTTTATATCAAATTATTAAGGAATTTTTTTTTTTATATATATATATTATATAAATTTAATATTAACGTGTAAATTTAAATAACTAATTCTTATTGAAATTATTATATGAATTATTCAGACGTTTATAAATACACGTGAATATATATATGTATATTATATAAACAATTTCACGGGGAATGACATATTTTTCGAATTGTTGTCAAATCTTTATAGCCTCCATCATAATAATATAATGAATATTTTAAATTTTAGAAAATACTACGATTTAACACAGTATACACACGCATATATATCTATAAAACTTCTATAGACGCCGAAAGTACAATAGTGTTCATAGTTGAATATATACAATAAGCCCTTAATGTATTTTATATAGATTTTAAATATTTGTAGAAAATTATACTGTCCCACCGGGATATCGGAAAATTCCCTGTATTTAAACTTGTCCAACTGTAAGAATTTACGCATTCGGGGCCCATTATTCTAATACGTTATACTTATAGTGCATCATATAATACTTTTCACGAAGTTATATTTTATGATTATATAAAGTATTTATTTAAAGTTTAAATTCATATTATTGGATATTATTAATACAAATTACAATACACTATAATAATACAATATTATTTTATAATTAAAATATATTAAAATAAATAATACTCTGTGTGGTAATATCGTCTGACTTAATATGAATTAACCGCAATTTTTAGTAATAATACTTTCAATTTTATGAGTTTTTATAAAAAAAAAAGTGTTTTGCTTTTATCTTTATGTCTACGAAGACACGTTTTCAATTAGAGATAATAATCCGATTATCATGCTTTCGGTAATGATTCATAATCTTATTTAATTTTTTTTATGAATTTCTCCATAGTTTTCTTATATAACCTACGGCCTTAGGAAAAAAGTATTAAAAAATAGCATAAAATCAGTAAAATTTGAGCAATTCATAATTTCGAACAACTCGATTTTACTCTAAATTAAGAAATATATAAGATGTAGATTATAGAGACTCGAAAATTACATTAATTGTTAACATCATAATAGACATAATAATTACATGAGTGATAAAATTTTAAAACTTTCATGATAATTTTTAAGTCTAAATGTGAAACGTTGAAAACTTTAATACACTGTTAATTTTTTTCTTAAAAATGTTTAATGATTTAGTAATTTTGAGTTTTATTGTTCGAAAATTTAATAGAAGCATATAATATATACCATCATATTTGCTTAACCCAGTTTTAAAATATTTCGTTAATTATCTCATATTTCAGTGAATATATATATGATTTTTTTTTTTATTATATTCTGCTAAAAATTATATTCAATAACATTTTTTTTTAAATTTTAAACACGTTAAGACTAAAATTTAATATATATGATAATTGTTTATTCTATACTTGTATATGTTAAACGTTTTGAACACCGATGGATACAACTTTTTTCATACATGACATATTACAGATTACAATAATGTGTGCGGTTTATTATAATAATGTAGTGTTTTCAAAAGTATATCAATAAGTTTCAATGTTTGAAAGGAAAATAATGATTCGCGATTACCACAAACGAGGTATGCTTTTAGTAAATAATTTCATCTATATGGGGTAGTTGGTACCTACTTTAACTGGATCAATTTTTTAATATTTTTCTTATGATATACCTATACATTATACGTGCCTAAATATAAAACAAATAATGAATAATATTGTTACACGTTTACGGCGGTTTGTCGTATATATGTGTAATAATTAATAAACCTATATAGGTATAACCTAACCTTATAGGTAATACATTTTCCCGAAATATTTTCGATTTTTAAATTTAGGTATATATACGCACATAATAATGCTGCAAATAATACAAATATTATTTTATTTGTACATATATTAAATTGTATATTTGTTTATACGGTTAATTGCGGTATAGAAATGGTTTCGTTATTAATTCTTATTATAGGTATATATTGTAATATTTATGTGCTCCTAATTTATATTATCGACTATATTAATCAGTATATTTTATTTTTTTCTAAACCGTGAACTCTTTTTTTTTTTCGTTGAGTAAATATAACACCTACTCGACGTTTTAATTTGTTTTTATCGTTTCATATTAAACTGCCTATACGTATAAATATTAAATATATACGTAATGAACTCGTTCATAGTTATTATGATATTTACCTATCGAACGTATATAATAAATAATCATTTTATATTTTCGTGTATAAATGTACGGAAAACGGCATAAAAATTGTACACACATAAATAAATAAAATATTAATTACGCGATTTTTTTTTTTGTTATACAAGTACCTACATAATATGTAACTCTGTGAGCGAATTTCGCGTTTTAAAATGCACCGAACGCGATAATTTTTTACAGATCCACGTAACGTTAAATATATACGATAATTATATTTCTATACGCCTTTCTATATGGTCGCATAACGTTTTTTTTTTTTTTGTCAAACGACTGACATTAAAACCATTTTTTTTTTTTTTTTAATATTCGTTCTTTGAAATTGTTTCCTCCTCAAACAAACGTGGCTGTAATAAATATATTTCGTTTTATTATACCCTCCGCATATAAGCGGACGTCGAACCAGTTCCACGCTTATACATTTGTATAGTTTGTACGCTCTTGGCTCTTATAACAATATGTAAATTCAATTTGCCACTATATAATCAGTATATAATATTAAATAACAATTATATATGTATATATTTAAATTTGACGTAATCCGTGGTTTATTAATAGGTTAAAATTGAAAATGTAATTATGTTATTTTCAGAGACGCGGTACCTAATGTTTTATATATATTTTAAAAATTCTTTAAAGAACGAATTCGTTATCGTTTTATTCGTTTTATCATTAAATTTCAGTATTTCATTAATAAATATTCTACGACCACATTTATTAAAACGACGTATTTCCACAATTAAAAAAAAAATATAGGTACGTGATATATACGATGGTGTATACGTTATATTTTTAAACATAATTTTTTTTCCATTTTGTAAATTTTCCAAATTTTTTTCCAAATTGCCAAAAACAACCGAACTTATATGCGTAAAACTTTGCAGTTTCAGTTTATATATTACGGTATTTTATATTTTTTGTATTAACATATTAAAGGAAAGTGAATAACCAGTTTCAATAAAATTTCGTATCAACGTGCATTGCATTGTATTATTATAATATATGTTTATATAGGTACCAATTTACTATTTTTCTGCATTGAATAAACGCGTTATAATACGTATCATTGAATAATTTTTTATTAAACCTCGCGTTATATTATAATAGTTTATAGATAAAAAAAAGAAAAAAAAAAAAGAAAAAAAAGTAATTTAACTCGGTTATTATAACCGCGATTGTGTGCACATGGGGATTATTAATATATAGGCGCGGCCCAATAATAATAATTATTTATCATCATTATATGTTTATTTGTATAATGTGTATTATAGGTGCATTTATAATAAAAAAATTTAAATTTTTAAAGAAATGTGTTATTTTGTTTTTTATTATTATTTAAATTTTATAATTTGTGTCAACAATAATAAGTGCTAAAATGTAATATATAATTAATCTTACGTGATTACGGAATACCTATATCGTATATTGTGTTTTTTGCAAAGTAAAATGGTCTCTACGATACGAAAATAAATGTTAAAAGTTAATGCGTATACTTAAAACTTAAAAGTCTGTGTGCGTCATGATTATAATATATATATTATAATATATAATAATATGTATATATATTTATAAAAATGTTTGGCCTTCAGAGATATTGAAAAAAAAAAACTGTGACATTGAGATTCGCAGAGCCCACGAATTAGTTTTCAAATCGAAACCTATATAGTTATATCCGTATAATAATATTTTATATAAATTATTAATTATAAAATATATGATTAGATTACATCGTAATCGTCATTTGTTTTATAGATTATACAACAAAAACACCTCTAATATGTAATTTATAAATTAAATAAATAATATATATATCACAAACGTATTAATTATATACATACTTGAGCGTGTATAATATATACGTATATAACTTACAAGATAGCAAAATAATATGACTAGATATTATTTATGTAATATATAGGACGTATTGATAACATCGTTTAATTTTTATTTTCACCGTTTACACGCATCATCAATCAATATCAAGTATACAGGCATACTGACAGCGACACGCGTATAACTAGGGTAGATATTTTTAATATCTTTCTACGCTTTAGTGATAAGGATAACATTAAATAAACACAAATTAAAAATAATAATACGCGTAATATTATGGCCATGGTTAAATGCGCGTGTGTATTTACGTGTAGGTACGTCACATGCGTATACTAAAAGAAAAATATTAACCCTCAGGGATTACGCGTCCTCCTCCGAATATAATATAAAATTTTATTTATTAACTATATATATATATATAAATATTATACTCGGATATTAAATTTTTATTTTCTAATTTTTATTTGTATCGTATAATACAAATTATGAATATATCACCTACTCGCATAGGATGTACCCAAGTAGCCCAAATAATAATTTTATTATTATTTCATTCGACTATAAACGTACGTTATATATAGTAGTGATAAATGTTAATGTAACCACGGTATCCATATTTAAAATATAAAAATGAATTATCAAATACACACCTTAAATGGGTTCCACAAACAAATTCAGTTTCGTATTATAATATATAAGTTCCAGTGAGCGGCTGTTGTTTTTGTATTTGTATCGAATAATAATATATTATTTTCACGATTTTAAGTAAAAGTTACGTTCAAATTTAAATTTAAATATTTAATAAAAAAAAAATAAAAAGGAATTATTTGTGTGTTTGTTTTAGTATTTAAAACGAAAAATATCGCAAAAACTGAACAAAAAATATGTTGACGAAAGTCAAACTTAGTAGAGTAACGATTACGAGCAAGAAAACAATTCAATACATTAGGTATACGACTATACGAGTACCTAACACTATTATATAGGTATACCATTATAGTTTATAGTATTGTATCAACTTATCACGACTATATAAATGTTTTTTTACGATATATAGATAATATAGTGAAAAACACAAAGAAACGGTGTGAATAATAAAACATTTTTTTTCTTCATAATAATATTAAAATTTATATATTTTATAATTACGAGAAAATTCGAAATTTCACGTTTACACAAACGTAAGTAAGTCATACTAAATAATATATTATAAATGGAAATCACAAAAAATTATATAACAAGTAGATACTTCATACTTACAGACGTTTAGTACCTATATACTTATAATAACTATACCTATTCTCGATTCTGTCTTGTGAAGTTTTGATTTATATTATAATAGTGTTTAAAATCTTTCAAAATTCAAATATATACCTAACCATTAATCAAAAATAATTCCAAACACGAACTATATCCAAGTTGACTATATCTAAAATCTAGTTTAATCTATATCTGAGTAACGGAGACACGTTCATATTATCTAAACCTAAATCATTTATATACTCTTAATCTATTTTATAACTATAACTCGTTAAATATTCATAATAGACCACACGGTCCATACAGATATACGTATAAAAATATAATAATTGTTCCGTAGACAATGATGTATATTTCTACAATATCGCACTGTGATTGTAATAAGTTTGTAAAAAGAAAAAAATGATGGGTTCCCAACTATTTAAAAAGTATTGTATTTTTCCCAATTTTTTATATAAATTTATAAAGATCTAAAAATCACAGCATCACGCACAGACGTTTACATAATACGGCTGTATATATGAAAAATTAATACGTACCCAAACGGCGTTTGAATCGTTTGAAATGAAAAATTAACGCAATCACAGTCAAGTTTTATATATTCTGATCGTTTCGACGAGTATTTATATGTGAACATAATATAATAGGTATTATTGTACTTGGAAAACGTCGTCAATATAAGTTAAATTAATTTGCGCGTATACGAGTTATTAAAGTATAATTACGTAAATTTTATTCGTATACGACCATCACACGTGTACGATATATTATGATATAAATCCGTAGTAATAATAGTATTATATTGTATGATATTATTCATATTATAAATGATTTTAGTATAACGCTAATAGGATATATGTCATATATGTAATAATTGCACGGGGATAAAATATGGATTATTGGATTTATTATATTATTAATATAAGAGGAATATTTTTATTTGAAATACAAAATAATTAATCGTATGTTTTTTTTTTCAAATTTTTTATTATTAATCAATAACGAAAAAAAAAAAAAATGTAAAACAAAGAGAAAAATATAATATTAAAACCATAACATAATAATATTTTAAAAATATGCTAATTCTAAAACTGTATAGAATATTATATAGTATATATATTTATATCTCCTATACAAATAAATTATGTTTAAATAATAAAAAATAGAAAATATATGTAATATTATAATATATTCATACTGTTCTATTTTAAATAACTAAAAATACGATTTCTTATCGAATGTAAAATATTATATTTTAGACTAGAAAAAACTACTAAATAGGTAAAAAAAAAAATTACGTTTTAAAAAAAAATTAAAAAAAAAAAAAAAAAAAACAAACAAAACGTACAAAATTATATCGTACAACACATAAAAAATTTAAAAAAAATATATATTTACAAAAATCGTTTTCACACTATATGTGTTGAGCCAAAGGCAGTTTTTTTTTTATATATATATATACCTATATAATAAATCTTACACAAATATGTAACTTTTTATCTCAATAATACAAAATAATAATAATCGATTTAAAAAATAAAATAATAATAATAATAAAAAAAAAAAAACAGTGTATATTATTTTATATAAAATAAAATTGATATTTTTAAGAAAAGCCGAAAAAATAATGATCGATAGGTATATGTAATATATATATATAATTATACGTAGTGCATAAAATATATATTTAAAATCTACTTTATATATAACGGGTAACGTTAAACCGATATAATAAATTAGGAATTTCATTAGGTAACTATTTTTCATTTATTTTTTATTTCCTTTCGTTTATAATAAAAATTTGGCATGGCGTGATTCACATCTAGCTTCATATTATTAGGTAGGTATGTATAATATAATAATATAAGACCTAGTTTGCTTTACACAGGTAACTCGTTTGTTTATTATTGGTTTATTTTTTCAGACGTATAATATGAAAATCACGACGTTAATATTATTATTATTTTATTATTATTATATATATATATAGGCACTTTTGACATCACAGTTTTTCACAGCTGGAAGAATATCAATTATTAAAATTATTTAAAAAAAAAAAAAGAAAAGTAAAAAGAAAAATAACCTAACCAATTTTGGCAGTTAACTTAGGTATATTTATATAGTACATATTGTATATTATATTTAGGAGTATTAAAAAGTATATTTATAATAATACGTGTTATTTTTTTTCTTTTGTATTTTACGAATCGCAGAAAGGATATAGAGCGTATAGAGTGATGAAAATAATCTTTAAAAAAAACGTCACGATATAAACTACTCCTAAAGAATACCTCGAGGTTTACGTTAGGGAAAAATAATGAGAATTCGTAGTAATATCGAACTTGGAACCCAAGAAGAAAAATAATTATTACGAAACGGTATGTATATATTTAAATATAATAAATCGAATCGCGCTCTTGTATTTTTTGGAATTATTCCCTTATCAACACTATTATCACGATATACCAACGATTATTTTTTACGTTTTAAATTTATTCGTGTTGTACATTCATACACACGTACGGGAGACGAAACGCATATAGAGAGATATTCGTCACATCACACACGTCGGACAATATATTCGTTATATATTTTATAAATATTAAGAAACGTTTGACGTATCGTATGCACGGATGAGACGATATTATTATTATATTATATAAATTATAAACTTCTCGACCGACGTTATATTATATAATATATATAAAACGACGTAAAGAGACTATATTTTTAATTTATACATATACTTTTTTCTCGGGTCGATTCGTTCGTTCTGATCATTTCCCGTTTGTTGTGCGTGTGTGTGTTTTTTTATATTATAATATGTACAAATATTAATAAAAAAAATAAAATAAAATAATTATGAGAAAATACAAGACGAGAGAACAATATAACAATCGTCAAAACATTATTAGATAATAAAAATTGAACACTCTTGGCGTGGTGCGTATTAAATGTAAAGGTATATCATCTATCTATTTTGTATATTAGTTTGTACAAATTATAATATAATATGATATCAATTGGGGGGGACGAAATAATTCGACGTTTTTTTCAAATGTTTGTATATAGATTAAAAAAAAAAAAGAACAGTTTTCTTGTAGAAGTATAAAAATAAATATATATAGAAAAAGAAACAATTTACATCTTATGTACCTATATACGATTCATATAAAAATATAACTTAAGTAATATCAAAAATGGTTTATATACGGATAACAATTTTCAATCGTGGAAATATAATAAATTCGAAACGTTTTACAAAAATTTATCGTAGGTTATATGCCGTTCAATATTATTATTATAAAATTACAATTATTTATAGTAAGTAGCTCAGCTTCTGAGTATCAATTATAACATATAATATTTTTAATTTTATATGTTATATATTATATATATATATATTACTTACTGTTACATCGATAATATTATATATATATAGGTACCTAGTAGGATTATATTATTATAATATTCTTCTTTTTTTTTTTTCTTTTTTTTTTTTTTTTCATTGTGAATTCTTAATGACACAATTAAATAAACGATTTTCTTAAGAATAATAACAAATATAATAATAACATTCTAAATAATAATAATAATAATAATAAAACAGGTCAGAAAATATCCCTGTTTAATACCAAAAAGGGTGAGAAATGATATTGAACCGGCTTCGATGACACCGACTTCTCGAAACCTGAAAAATAAATTAAACGTAATATATGAAATACATTTTTTTAATAATTATAAAACAGTCAACACACACGATATCGGTATTCTAATATATACGTTTGATTTGCATGACATTATACACACGAGGGGGGGGGGGACACGTACTTACACACGAAAACCGTATGATATCACTTGTAAAGATAACGAACGAAAACAAAAAATTATAATATAATCTAACGTGTGAACGTGTATTAAATTAATTATTAGATAATTAACGAATCATAAAATTTTTGCCAGTAAACCTATAACGTTTTTTAATATTATTTTTTCCTCGTAGTAAACTGGGTCTCGGTTATTTAATATACAGGGTGATTTTTTTATCATGATCCAGCGAATAACTTTAAAAATATAAGTAGTTTTTAAATTATTTTTTTTTTAATTATTACTACACATTTTGATCTATATTTTTTCATAGTTATAATATTTGTACCCTCATCCCTTATATGATAAAACAATATCAACTTTTAATTTTCAAATGGCAACATATGTTTTAAATAGTAAAATCTTAAAGAATGAATTTAAATAAAATTTTAGACGTGCAGTTTGTGGAAATCCGACTTATACTTCACGAGTAATTAACATTTGAAAGTATAGACGAGGGGAGTTCGCGGTAACATCAACAATAATCGACATATCGCATCGATAATAATTAGATGATTTCAAATTTCGCAACATAATCGATATTTGGTTCAATATCAATTACCAACATCGTTAATTTGAAATCATCTAATTATTATCGATGCGATATGTCGATTATTGTTGATGTTACCGCGAACTCCCCTCGTCTATACTTTCAAATGTTAATTACTCGTGAAGTATAAGTCGGATTTCCACAAACTGCACGTCTAAAATTTTATTTAAATGCATTCTTTAAGATTTTACTATTTAAAACATATGTTGCCATTTGAAAATTAAAAGTTGATATTGTTTTATCATATAAGGGATGAGGGTACAAATATTATAACTATGAAAAAATATAGATCAAAATGTGTAGTAATAATTAAAAAAAAAAATTTTAAAAACTACTTATATTTTTAAAGTTATTCGCTGGATCATGATAAAAAAATCACCCTGTATATTATATCGTATTATATATATATACCTATATGTAAGCTCAACCACGAAATTTTTTATAGGTAATACATAAAAATTCAAGTCCGGTTCTAGATTTTAAAATGCATATTATTTTGTACGTAGATATTATATAAAACGTGTTACTTAACACTACTGAATATTATATATTCGTATATAATATCAAAAACTAGGTTTTATTTTTACTAGATATATATTATACACGTGAGAAAATCTCGATTTACGTGGGGAATTTACAATGTATCGAAAATGTGTAAAAAATTCAATTAAAAAATGTTAAACGATGGTCTTTTTGCAAAATATTTAAATTAATTACAACTATAATATAATACCCACGTATATAACTGACATTTACATTTCTCTATATATATATTATATATACAGACTAAATTCGATATAATTATTATTCATAGTAATACATTTCCTAATTCCAGGCAAAAAGAATAATACGTGGTTATAAATTAAAACGGTAATTCATTCGTATACGTATGGAAATAGACTTTCTAATTTCTATAGTAATTTTCTGATAAGATAAAAAAAAAATTCTGCGCCATTTTAAGTTGGGATTCTGCACGTGACATCTCGTATATAACATTATGTTTATATACTTTTGAATATCGGAGGGAATGCGTTTTATTATTTAAAAACGAGCATATAATAATGAAAATATATATCCTAATATTTATATACGTGTGCATTACGCGTATCCATGATTCCTGAATTCTATTGAATTCTGCGAAGTATTATACAAGTATAATAGATGAAACTATCGCCTATTAGCGTATATATAGTAAATCACGCGTCCGTGTGCTTTTACGATTCTTTTTTCGTTCTTTTTTTTTTTCCAACATACCCCTACACGAGTGTGGGAAAATCAGAGGGTCGATAACCTGCCGATAGAGGGGTGCGCATTAATAACACACGAGAATAAGCTGTCTAGGGGGTCCATGGGAATTTCGGACATAAAAAACAAAACAAGGGACGACAACACAAAGGTGCTCGCTATTTTATATATATTTATATACATGAACGATTATGCATACGCGAACATATAATAATAGTAACAGGTTAAGGTATATACGGCATAACACAAACAAAGAAATCGTTCAACTACGTTCGACTATTAACACGGTGGTGGTATAACACTATAATATAACCTATTATACTATATATAATAACCAATAATAGTTATTTATTAATAAAAAGTATTATATATTGTTATAAACACTTGAAGCCCGTGTGCGAGGCTCAGGGGGAGGTGGAAATCGATGGATAACACCTGATGAATTATATGATTTATATTATATAATAATTTCGTTTCGTTAAGTATTAAATTTTTGCAAAACGTATTTTTGGTCCGATAATAATTATAAAAGTGGGGGGATATTAGGTATATCGTATTTTAAGGAAATTCAATTTTCGCAAATTTTTTTCACATTGTCGGAAATGGTGAAAAAAAAGAAATGTAAATAAATATAAATTAAATGCCTATACGGTATAGTAATAGTAATAGTAATAACAATAATAATACAACTATAGAATAATAAATCGCTGTGTCCCCGATTATGAGTGTACGATGAAAACTATCGTCGAATTTTCGAATGTGCCTAATGTTTCGTAACGCTCTGGGAACAGAGTTATATTTTGTATTATTTTTATTATTATTATTATTATTCTTATTTTTATTATTATTATTATCATTATTATTATCATTATGTAATGACGACAACGTCGTTTTCCATCTCGCTCGTATAATATAACATTATACACTCGACCCAGAAACACACACGCACGCCTCAGAGTGAAAACAATGCGTGTATAATATACGTATATATATATATATATATAATATATATTATACGTGCCACGGTGGTCATTTCTATGATATAATAACGATAATATCATTATTAGGTATAATAATATAATATTATTGTGTATTATCGGTACTGGGTGAGTTACTTTTTAAGTAGTAACCTAGTTAAATTATTATAAAGTCAAATTATTGGTCCGTAAAAAATGTAAAAAAAAAAAAAAAAGATAAAATTTAAAGTGTAAACATTACTTTTTCGTTACGCGATTACAAAAACCGTATAATTGTGTTTTAAGTTTATTATTTTTATTATTATTATTATTATTAAATAGGCCTGAGATGGTTTAAAATTTTATCAACGGACACTGTTCGTAAACCGAAAAAAACGAAAAAATTAAATTCATAAAACCACGTGTACTTATGATATCGTTTCAATCGATAGTTTGGCGCGAAACTGTAAAATTTAGCAAAATTATGTAAATTTTATTGTAATTAACGAGTAATTATTACGCGATATTGAAAAAAAAATAAATAGGGAACTATAATAATATCATCGAATTACGTTTGATTACAACGATAATTAGTACCTCTATTATTATTATTACGATCAAGTGCGTTACACTCTCGTTACAATACTTTCGTATAAAAACGGTACACGTTATTGCGATTAACATTTTTTATCTCCATAATATTTATAATAATTTACGTAAGGAAAATAAAAGCCTGCGATAATAATATAATTCATCGTTGTGAACCCAAACACGACGACGATGTGACAGTCAAAGGTCGTCGAATCGTTAGAAAAACGGTATGGTATTAAATTAAATAAATAATAATTATAACGTTATTAGTAAAACTGGTAACACCTATACAGTTGTAGTAGCCTAGTAGTTATAGTACACACGATGTATTATTTATGTTTTTTTACGCGTACAGGGTGAGACATAACATTATAATAATATTTGTGATTGTCGGTCAAGAGTTTTGTGTGCACGCGCGTTTTACCGCCGCGGTTACAATATACGCATTATTATTTTTATAATTAAACGTTTTACGATTGCCACAAAGGCGCCAATATTATAATATGCACACAGCACATGTCTAAAAAAACAAAAAAAAAAACGGTTATCGTTTTTATTACATATATTAATTATATTATTACCACTGTTAACATTCGAACGATTTACAACGACGAGATGAGGTTAAAAACGGGCAAAAATACACGCGCGCGCACACATCGGTAAAAAAAAAAAGAACGGATTGCGGATTTCCTACACGTGGGATATTTTCCCCCCGATATACTCGTATAATATATTATTATTTATAAATCGGGTCCGATCTTTCCGATTTGTTTTATTATTATTATTATTATTATTATTATTATTATTATTATTATTATTATTATTATTATTTTATTATTATTATTATTATTATTATTTTATTATTATTATTGTTGGTTTTAGTTTACGGCCAGAGTTATAGGTCAAGGCGGATCTTGACGTAACTTATTATTGAACTGATGATAGGAACATATACAATATTATAATATTTTATTCACTCTACTTTTTTACTGATTATAAACCCGTCGGACTCGTGTATATATCTATATATATATATAATATTATTATCATAATATGCATATGAAAACGCCTACAGTAGGTTACCGAAATGAATTTGTGATTTATATAATTTCTCGAAAATTTCGCAGATTTATTTTTGTACCGTTTTACGTGTATTTTATACACGTCGGATATCGTTGCCGTGCTCACATAATATTGTTAATATTATATAATAACACTGTAATAGTGTAATAAATATGTATACGGCTGATGCTGTAACTCGCGTGTCCGGCGACCGTATTTTGCTCGAAAGATTTTTGACACGGATATCAATTATAATAATATACAGATAATAATATTATAACATTACGCGTATATGGGTTTTCTGTTTTCGAGTCGAATGCGGCGCGGCGGAAAAATGGTACCTAAACAATCGATGCGTGCGCCTAACCATGAAAATCAGTCGAGTGGATATAACACTAATAATAATAATAATAATATAATGATTTTTATCTCTATATTAACTGTGTATAATAGTACGTGTTATAACTTGTAACGTTTGTTTTTACACCGTCCAATGGACATTATAATATAGGTCGTGTACACATAACTATATAATTATTATATTTACATTGTATAATACACGATATATTAATATTGTTTTATAACGCTATAATCGCGGGCATGAAATTATGGGTCGAAAACTGGCCATATTTTATAACGTCTAAGTAGAGGTACAGGTACATGACGTAATTACAAATAAATATATACCCGTGTAGGTATTATCATATTCTACAATAAAGAGAGGAGAAAGTCGATACCTAGTTTTTTTTATGATAAGGGACTGAGGGTTGTTCCTATAATATAGTTTTACGTAATATATAATATTGCGGATGCGATATTTACCATGATTGTTGGTTCACTGCAAGTGCGGATAGGCGTCAAAGTGTTTGTTGAGTTCTCGGTGGAGGTGTTCGGGCAGAACTCCGACGTTGGTGAACAGCGACCTGAGCACGTTGAGTTCCTCGCTGAGCAGCTCTATCCGTTTCTGCAGCCGTTCGTTCTCTTTGACCAACAGCTTGACTTTCTCCTCGGTCTCGCGGCTGCGGATCTTCGCCTTTTCCCGGCTCTTGCGCACGGCTATGTTGTTCCGTTCCCGCCTGCGCTTGTACTCGTCCGTGTTCTTGTCCACCGACTTGTTGCTGCCGGAACTTGACTTCCTGTGGTGGTTGTGATGGGCCTTCAGGTGAGGGCCGCTGCCGCTGCTGGACACCGGCGACGTCTGGAACGCGCCCCCCTGGCCGTTGCTGAGGTACTGCTGTTGCTGTTGTTGCTGCTGTTGTTGCTGTTGCTGCTGCTGTTGGTTCCGGAACTCCACGGTTTCCGGCGGTTCCTCCTTGATCGGTCCGCCCGTTGTGGTGGGCGAACTCTCGTAGTGCACTGGCTGCGGCATGTACGCCAGCGTGGTGCGCGAATTGAACCCGTTCTGCGACACGCCGTTGCGGCCCCCGCCCGTGCCGTTGGGCAACTTTACCTGGCCCTGTTGCAGGATCTCCGTGAACAGCCCTTCGCTGAACTGGCTGTCGTCGATCAGGTTTTGCAAGTCGAGCGATATCTCGGGCGTGGACAGTTCCGATATGTCGTATCTGTTCTTGAGCTGGCCGAGTTGCGCTTTTTTCGCCACCATCGTCAACTCCTGCTGGCTGAGTTGATGGTGTTGCTGGTGGGCGTGCGGTTGCGGCGCCGTGTCGTACATTTGCGGCGAGTTCATAATAATATTATCACGTGCGTTCGGAACGCGTTGCGTTTACGCCGGAACGTGGTTACGTTGAACTGTCGGAAATACCACGTGGATACCTACGTATATAAAATAAACGAACCGGTGCGCCCCGAATGCGCAACACTTCCGGGTTAGGTGAGATTTGGCGGGTCGCTCGGACACTGCGCACGCGACGACCAACGTGGTGCGGTGGCGGCTAGCGATAACAACGGTCGACTGGAGTCTGTGTTATTATTATGATAATATTATGTCACCGGACGAACAGATCGCTAGTAACGGGCGATTGACAGACGACGGCGAGAACGGACACCGGTGCGATCATCGTGTTCATCGCTCGCGTACATATACGAAAAATGTCTTTTGCGCACCTATCGCTCTGTATACGTAATTTGCGTTATCGACGAACACGAAAATAATAAAATATACGCGACACACGCACGCACTGCGTAATATTTTTAAGTTATTTATATCGAAAAACTGCACTGGATTACCGGCGGGTAAACTGTACACAACAATAAACGTACGATTGTGTCGGATACGGCTCGCTTTTTTTTTCTTTCAATCTCTGTGTGTGTGTGTGTTTCTCTCTGGGCGAGAAAAAACCGAAATACGCTCTCGGGGGAAAAAAAAATACCTCGTGACGCGATGACGCACAATCTCGACCGATTTATGTATACGTATAATAAAACGATTAAATTATATTAAAAATATAATATTTTCGTCGTTGACGCCGTAAACGCGCGGAAAATAAATACGATGCGAATATTATTATTTTATCGTATACGACGTTAAAATTACGAGAGCGCGGGCGTTCGAAAAATACAAAATTTTATTTCGGAAAAAAAATAAAAAATAGAAAATAGAAAATAAAATAATTTATCAATAATTTTATTCGATCGGACGACGCGACTGTACTAGAGCGTGCTCGCACCTACCGGACGCGTGTTTAGCGTGCGACTACCCCGGCGACGTTTCCGTACCAGTTGCACAGAGCAGCAACAGAATTATAGTAGACGACGCGACCGACCGCGTTGGCATACGCGCCGATTGAATTGCCGTCCCGACCGCCCGCCCGGCCCGCTCGCCGAACCGCGGCTTCCTCCACCGCAAGAGCGTCACTCGCGAAACTACCGCTCGATCCCCTCCCCCCGACAACGTCACCTCGAAGTTGTCCGCCGTATCGTTCTCACTCGCTCGCCTCTTCTCCCGCGCGACTCTTTCGTAATGTTTTATTTCTTTCTTTTTTTTTTTTCTTCCTCTTCGTTTTCGTCTTCCTTATTTCCCATATCATAACGATATTTTTTTTTTTATTTTTTCTGTTATTTGTATTATTATTATATACATTTCTTTATTATTTCGTTATATTAATTTATTATTATTTTAGGTATATTATAATATTATATTAATTTTTTTTTTATCGTTATCGAACCGCTGACGTTCGTTGCACAGATATTTTATTATTTTATATTTTCCAACGAATATTATTATTATATGCACTTGTATAGTTGTATAATATATACGTGTATAACAAAATACAGCTCGCACAGTATTAATATAATATTATCACCGCGCGAACCGTCAAGATTATAAAAATATACGTTTTTTTTTTTTTTTTTTATGTACTTCGGAGTTCGGATAAAAAAATATGTTATATTGTGTTCATTCAAGTTTTTTAAACGTGCGCGCGCAAACTTTGTTGCGGATCGGTGCGTTCAACGATAAAAAAAAAAAAACGATAGCGATATCGCTACAATATATATATATATATGTATAGTAATTATTATTGTATATTTACATGTGAATTATATTAATATAATATTATTAGATTGTATATAATGCGCGGATATATGGAACGCGCGCGAAGGAAGAAATTTGTCATACGATATTCGTATTATATTTTTTTTTTTTTTTACGCATATTTCACATAAATATAATTTATAATATTATAAACTTCGACGTTTGATCTATCGGAATAAAATTATTTGCTCCGTAATATTATAATATATATTATTCTTATCACATACTTATATAAATTTAAGGTATATATTGATAATATTATTATTATAATATCTACAATGTAATATAATACGTACTCGCGCGTCCTACGCGTATTATATAATATTATATTATAATCTGACCATGATGCGGAAGTCGGATTCGACATCGACGGACACCATATAATATTATAATGTTCATTTAATTCGCTTGTATATATTATGAATACGCGATATTTCTTTTTTTTTTAATATATATTATATTATATTACATATTATGCGCGCATTCAAAAGGCTTTTTTTTGTGTGTTTTCGTTTTTAAATATCAAATTTAACCCGTTCCGCCCATCCCTTTATCCAATCCATCCCTTTATGTAAAGACAAAATTCCTATATATAGGTATTATACATATAATGTACGCAAATGAAATTGCGAAATTGTTTAACACGAGTCCATCTCTTTCGTGATGCAAATATACGTAGGTACCTATATAATATATCAATATAAAAACGCTGAATAGTTACAAGTCAAAATTTTAAATTTATTAGTACCTATAATATATTATAAAATAAATATTATTTCGTCAATAAAATATATACCATACACGTGCGTGTTTTCTTTAACTTTTCCGCAACATTTGTAACATTCAAATTTTTAACACTTATCGAAGCAGAATTTATAATATATATTATATTATATTATATTATATAGGTTACACGAGTCGTTGTGTGTATATAGATATAATAATATTACGATATACGCGGTTATAAATTATAATAAATTCGATCGAGAACAACGTGAAAAGATTAATGAAATTTCCATTTAATTCATTTTAATATAAATATAAAATGACGTATCGATACGTCAGACGCGAGGGGTTACTAAAAAACACTTCGAGTCCAAATTATATATTATATTTATTTAATAATAAAATATATTTGTATTTAAAAAACTATTTATAATAAATAAATATATTATAATAAAATATTAAAATAACACAAATTTTTAAACGCGTTCTACTATACATATATTATAAAGTTAAATTAAATTTTTACGTAGATGAAAAAAAATTGAATTCGTTGATAAAGTGCAATCGACATTTTAATTTTACGTGTTTTTTATATTTTTATTTAATTTATTGCAATAATGCAATCCTTGGATGCACGGACCTTGTATATAATATATAAATTGAATACAATACATAATATAATAGGTATACGAAATAAACACGCGATAAATAAAATACGGGATAATAATTTCACGGAAATAAATTTATTATATAGATAAATATGATAATAAAGTCTCACTTTGACATTCGTACTTAACCTAACCTAACCTAACCCCCCCCCCATACATATTACTTAACATCATATCAAAATATTAGAAAAATCCCTAGTCTCAATTTTTTTTTAAAGCTGTTTAAAGTTGATATTTTTTGTTTAAACGAAAATCTATATTAGAATTCATACGAATATACTTCTTATTATTTCTCAATACTTTTACAATAAAAATTAATAGAAAAGCTAAAAAATTTGGAACATTTTTAAAAATTTTATTGAAGCATTCTGACATATTATATCTTAACGTAATTCCAAAATATTAAGAAAATCTCAAGATTCAACTTTTTTTTATGAATGTTTAAAGTTGAAATTTTAGTAAAAATTATAGATAGCTTAACCGTTATAATTTTATCGAAATAGAAAATATACATGCTAAATTTCAAATGTAGTCGCGGGCCGCACATTATGACGCAGAGCGGACAGAGCTTTGCGTAATAATTTTGCCCATAGGTTCCTAACCTATGGTCCGCGAGCCATTTGTGAAGTGGTCCGCGAGCCACACTTACAAAATGTAAAAATATTTTAATAATTTCACTTTCCTTTGAGGCATAACACTAATTATTGACATTCGTGTACTTAGTACGTCGTTTATTTATAAATTTATATTACATAGTTCTAAAATATGTGAAATAAAATGATTATTTATAAGAAAAATAAAGTATAAAATTGAGGTGGTCTGTGACGTATTGGAAGTTCTGCTAGTGGTCCGTAGTACCAAAAAGGTTGGGAACCACTGTTTTAGCCAAAAACAAAATTATAATTTACTTATAGTCTTTTTGGAAGACAGTGATAAACGCCTCCCCATGGTGTCCTCTGGAAAATAATATTGTTAATTGGCTATCATATTAAAATAACTTAAAATGAAGTAATATTATTGGGCTAATGGGCTCAATTTATACTACATAGAAAAATGTGTTGGGTGCAATTCACAATTTTTTCTCGTTTTCGGGCGCAATTTGCATATAGATGTTTGTTTCGTTTGTAATATTTCTTTTTTTATATACAGTTGTTTAAAAAGCAAATAATATAAATATTAAAGAATTTAACTGACTATAATAAATTATTTAATCTAGAATCAATATTAATCATTATTATTTTTAATCTCTTAGTTTTCATTTTTTTTCTAAATTATTAAGAATTTTTTTTTCTTATTCTTTTCGAAATTAGAATTTTTGACAATAAATAAAATAATATTTTTTATTTAAATGAAATAATCACTAAGACACGTGAGATTATGTTATATCTTATTTATCATATTTATTATTTAAGTCAACATAATAATCTAATTTTTTATATTTAATTAAAAACAATAATCAAGCAAGCTATAAAAAGAAGATTACAAAAGAATCTCGATACCTATTAAAAAATATTCTGTGATATGACTCTGAAATTGACGTTTATCATGGAATCATGAACTTCTTGCTATAGTCGGCGACACGAAAAGTTGCGGGTGACCGCAACGATCCAACGGATTTTTCGTGATAGTGTTCATTAAACTATTTGCCGTGCTTTTTCAAATATTTCGTATGTATATGTATATATTTTTTTTTTATTATTTGTTTGTAAACAATATTCTATACAATTAATGAAAATAATAATATAACGTCTTGTTCTTATGATGTTCAGCTTAATATACAAAAATAAACACATACTTTACTTATTTTAAAATACAAATGGGTAAATTATTAAAATGAGAACCACTGTCAATTGGCTGGGTGATGTCTGGGGTACGACGGCGGCCACCCGCCAGTTTTCGTGTCGCCCTCGCCGACATAGCTTGGATGTCCACGCAAGACACACAGACTGTTGTCTGTTATAATATAAGCACTTCTCTTCTCTTCATCATTCTTTGTGTCTTCTCACCACAATGGTACAATGGCACAATGAATAGTGTAAGTCTCTTCCGGTCTTCTTCGGGTCCTCACACGACAATGCAATGTCTGCATGACCATATGGTATAGATGTCTTCTTATTGTGTTCTCATCAAAGGTATAATGCCGAAAATGCGCAATTTCTATTGCTTTTAAGGTGTTCACCCAATTTGAGATGTGTTAATGTAATAATGTAAAAAAGATTCAAGGATGAGCGTCGATGATATCATAGGTTCATTATTCCGTTATTTGCACATTTGTATTGGCATTGTGCTTAGTGACTTTTGATCCACCGACTGCGTTTGTTCTGGACTCTTGGTTATACAAATTACAATACCATAATGTTATATAAAAAATGGATAATTTTTTATGGTTGCCGGTTCAGGTGACAATGACGTCCGTCGTACGCGTTAGCATCCGTAGTTTGAAGAATTCTTCGAATTGATATTTTTACCTGTTATGCTGAGCAGAGATCACGCATTATGTGAATTAAAACCTTACGGTATTCCAGCACGTTCCAGTTTATTTATTGTACATAATATTTATTATTTATATGTATAATAAAATAAATACAATGATGTTATGTCGTCATATCATCTTAGTAGTGCATGAATTAAAGGTCCCGGTGGCGGCTATTTATCATAGAGTTAAATTCAGGCAATTTCTTAACATAGTAGAGGTCTATCATCTTACATGTAAGAGGTCTTATCTTTTAAATAAAAAAAAACAATAATCGAAATCGAACTATTCTGTGAGGCGTGAGAGTTTCTCCTGTGAGGCATGTTTTTGTATTTAAAAACTTATCGGTACCGGGCCCCTTAAGAAAATTATGTAAAAATGAAATTCTCACAAACGAAAAAAAAATGAAACTCGCACTTTTCCTCTCGGAAAAAATAAATAAGAAATAATTTTAAATAAAATATTTTATTTATTTCTAATAACAAACGTTTTTGTTATTGTAAGGTCTACAAAAAAAAAAAAAAAAAAAAATTTATAAAAATATTAGGGGTTTAAATTAAATTATATAACACTTATAACTGCAGTTAAGTTATTTAAATTTGATTTCATATCACAATAGTGACATGTATAGTGAATTTTTTCTGTTTAGGAATTAGTAAGAGATGTCACGCCACGTGCCTAACGCGAAATGAATTATGACTTCAACCCCTGCGGAAGAAAAAAAATAAACCCTAATTATTGTGGCATTCATACATTAACAATAGTGCCTTATATAGAAAGGATTTTGGCATCACAAAGACGTTTTATTTTTATTGTTTCAGGGGTGGCTATATTTTGTTAGCCAGATCGGCGTTATCCATTTCGCAATTTCGTAGTGAAATGTACAATTTTAATAGGTATCTAGATTATGAAATTCCCATGACGCGTTCGTTTCGGTGAACCGTATAGTCTTAAAAAGACGCGGCAGTCAGTAGTAATAAAAAGAACCGATTCAAAAATATTATTTGTTGTAACAAACATCCACACAGCTGTCACACCAAATATATTTCTATACTGCGTGTTTTCATAATATGACACCGGGGATTTTATAAATAAACCATTTATTTTTTTTTAATTGCTACTGATTTCATATTTGTACTAAAGTAATAACTACTGAATAAATATACCAGTATATCTAAAATCTTGATATTACGAGTAACTCTACTTTTTATAATCTTCTAATAATTAATTGCCTCACAATTATATTACGATACTTATACGCTATACTGCTATTGCTTTAGATACTCTTTGAATATTATACGAGTGTACCTTCGTTAAACAAAATTTGAAATTATTTACATTTTTATAATTATCTTGTTTATTATTATTTAAAACATCTTTTATAATAATAAGTTTATTTGATAACTATTGAATTTAGTACTGTCTTACACATTGACACAATTAAGGGGGTACTAGTAGTGGTTTATCCTCCCGCTAAAAAAAAAATTAAAATTATTTAAAAGGAGTATCTGTTGATAAATTATAAAAATAATTATTTGTGACTTAAAGCCCCCTTAAAACTTTTAACCTAGTTGCGTCTATGGTATTACAAATGCAGAAAATTAACAATAAATTAATGTAAATGTTTAATTTAGAAAATATGATTATGTACTGGTAGGTTAATAATTGATTGAATCACCGAGTAAAATATTAAATTAAAATTACTATTTTAATTTATTAATAGCCAAAGTTAATAAATACGGCTAAAAATGTAGATAAGAATAAAACAGTCGTGTAAATTATATTGCATATACATTATTTACATTATGTACATTTATTGTACTAAAGCCTTATAAATATTGTAAAAGGTAAAAACATGCAAATTTAATTTTATATCACATTTTAATCCAAAAAAATAAAATTACGATAATCTTTAATTGTATTCATAAAGATATTAATTCTAAATATTATTAACAATAATTAATAACAATAATACAATAAATGTAAATTAATTAATAACACTATTTAAACATATTCCATAGAATAAACATTGTAATATTGTTTACTTCCTACATTGTTTAGATTCTCAAGCCTCCCCAAGCCATGAAGTCCAAGGTATTCATATTATTGATCAAACTTGTATATTAAATAAAATTACATACCTTATCATGATGTCATTATTAATAAAAAGATATAAATTATTATTATTAGCAATTAGATAATTTTTATACACAATGTGAACCAAGAAAAATATGTAAATTAATTTATTATTTATTATTATATAGAATAATAATTAAAATAAATAAACAATGAATTGTGTATTATTATTTTTTAATATTTTAACGTAGATAGGTATTTACATATATGGACTCTGTGAACTTTAATCATACTGAAACTAACCATTTACTATGGGTTACTGATTAACTAATAAAATATAGTTATATTTCATAACTATTATTATAAAATCGGTTTTTTTTTTCAAGTTACATTTCAGAAAACACAATATACATTTTTATACCTACTGAATAATTGTTGTTTACATATAAAATTGAAGGGCTTATGCCAATGTTTATAAATTATTAATACTATTTAAAAACATAAATAAATTGAACAAAAATAAAGTTTAATATTAAGTAATTATGTATAAAAAGTAATTTAATGAATAATTCAGTCAATTATCTAAAAATAAGAAAAAAAAATTAAACTTTCGATAAAATATTCATTTAGTTAATTATAATATTTTATATACATAATACAATATATGTGTGTGTATATTGCATACATACACACAAAATTTTACAAAAATATATATTGGAAGTTTAATTTTTTGATTTTTTAAATATTATAACTTCTTTATAAAACAATAGATATATAAAATTTCTCAAAAATATTATTTTTCTTTAAATTTAATAATAATTTTTAAGTTCTAAATTTAAATTAAATGCCACAATTAATGTTCGTCTTTAATATTTTGCTAAACTCCATGATAGACACAAACAACAAATAGTGTGCCAACATACTTTAATGAAATAATCATACTTATGTTATAAATATTATATTAACACTTAATAAAATGTCATTATAATAAAAATATAAATAAACTAAAAATGTTAATTTAATAAAATGATTAATAACTGAGTAACAACATCAATAATTAAATTAGCTTCAGACATAGTTAAAAGAAATAGATATAAATGTAACATTTATGTAAATGATATTGCATATAGTAAGAGCCTTATAATTTTTATTAAGAGTAAAGACATCTAGGTAATTTAAATTATTTTTTAAATAAGTAAACAAAATTTAAACAATAAAATTCTTTAATTTTTTTCATATAATTATTAATTAATATTACTAATAACAATTAAAATAGTATTAAATAAATATTAACATTAATACCATACATTTATAAAATACAAAATATTATAGTCATTCTAATAAACATTTAATATTCATAATAATTAACATTATAAGTTTCTATATTATTAATTTAAATTAAGACATATGCATTCTAGTCAGAAATTATGTATTGTAAATAATTGTAAACACTCAACTCACCGAGACATTGACAAATACTCTCTGAAAAAATAAAAATATATTTATAAAATTTAATTAAATTATTATTAATCATATTATATTCAAATTAATTATGTACAAGATATTGCCATATTAATTTGCATATTCCAAAGTTACTACCTAATTACATTTTAAAAGAGAAAATACATGTGCCTAGTTCATATATACATGTATATATAAATATATATTAAAAATTAACATATAAGAACACATAACTATGTTTTTTATAATTATTGTATTAAATGAGAATTTTAAAAACGAATATTACATTAGAATTTAAATGTTTTAAATTATATACTTATTTAAAAAGCAACAATTATAACAAATTTTAATTTCTTAAAAGATTATTTTAATTTAATTATTACATTATTATTTTAACAACTAATAGATTACATAGTGCTTTAAGATAATGCAATAAACGTATTTGTCTAGTTTAGCTATTCAATGAGGAAAATAACAAAATTTATATGAAACATAATAATGCAAGACACAGCTGTAGAAAAAATAGTCATGGAAAGATAATGTTACATTTTAATTAAGATTTGAATGTAATGATAAATTATCGATTCCAAAACGATTCTGAGTGAATTTCAATAAGATATATGTAGTAGATATAGTGATAATAAATTAGTTATTACTATTTTAAAACATGAAAACTTTTACGTCATTATATAACTTCTATTGTTATGATAAAATAAGTAAAATCAAGTTTATTAAAATAATAATTTCTGCAGATTTTGTTTTTTATCATTTTTCAATTATGTACTTTATAAAATTATTGAGAATTAAAAATTAGATAGTAAGAAAATTAGAATAGATAGGTAAGTAGAAAGAAACAAATAGATGTAATTTCTACTAAAAGTCAAAAGCATAGTTTATTCCTGGTAATTAGACCACTTTTACTATCCAAAATCCAAATCATATTTGAAACATAAAAAAAGACATATATAAATGTAAAACCAATACATTTATTACTTCACTCAGAATCTAAAATAATAATTTATCGTTTATTATTATAAAATACTCATTTTATTTCAAATTGTTAAAAATTGTAGTTTAATGTATAAAATACGAGTATCTTATAGTTTTTGAAAATTATTAAATTGCATTAGCCTTATAAATTATGAGTAAATTGAAGTAAGTATGTTAAAATTTAAATAGTGATATACCTTTAGAACATTTACATTTCCATAGAACTTCATTTTGATTATCTTTTAACAATTTTGTTTGCCCAAAAAGGTTAGTAGATTCTGATAATTCTACTACCTCAACATTAACAATACCAATAAACAATAATAAATCCGTAGTTACACATTTAATAGTCAACCACGGAGAATGTATACGAATTATACTATTTTTAGTAGCATTTTTAGGACAGTTGTCTAAGGTAACTAACACTTTTTGACATCTTGATTCTGTAATGTATTATTATAATAACATTAGCATAAGTAGAATAAGGAGGACTTGTAGAACAAGCTCATTCTAATAAAAAAATAATTGAAATTAGATACCAGAATCTATGTAATAACAAAGCAAAACAAATGTTTTGAATTCCTTCCAAGATTCAATAATATTTAACAAAGCTGTTTCATCTTGTCTTGGTTGATAATTTTTAGAAAAATTTGATTCATATTCTCGAATACAAGCTTCTGATTTTTTACGATTAATAAAATCTTGAAATTTTCCTCTTAATCCATCCTTACTGTAAAATAATAATATAAAAATGTACTTAACAATTTAAAGTATATACAATTTTAAAAGGCCAATTGGTTTCCAAGTATGGAATTGAAAACAGCAGTGGAAAAAGTAAATGATTTGTAAATAATTTTCAGACTTTAAAATCCAAAATTGCCAATTTTATCAAACATTATATTATACATAAAAACGAGAATTTTACGAAATATTGAACATTCTATATTTTGTAGAAAAACTAACGTAACGGTTGCAAAATTTCGTGTACCAATGTGAATGCACAATAAAATTTTTAAGTCACTAAGTTTATAATTGCCTAAGTTATCATGACACATTGAAATCAAATTCGTAAAAATTTCAGTTTTCGTGCAAGAAGATCGTTTTTCATCGTTTTTTGGTAGTTTTTCCTATCACATTCGCATAGTGTCAATTTTGATAAATTCGAAAAATGACCTAAATAAAGTGCCAACAACATCCACTTTCCATAGGAAAAACAAATGATATTCATGAAATCAGAACTTTATTTTCTGTAGAAAAAGTGTCTTCATTATGTAAAAAAAAAAAACCACACACACACATAATAATTGTAAAACCAATAGATTACTAAAATGATTAAATGATTATTCATAAAATAAAAACATACATCATTTGGTAAAACTTTCATTCAAAATTTGAAATGAATAGAAGATAAAAAAAAATTCTTAAATTTCTAAATATTATTTTAAAGACACACTTTTATACTATATCCTGATACATTTGATATTTTTAATTTCTAGTATTAGTAACTTTTGTTTACATAAAAATAACAATATAATATCCATACAGTTTAATATGTAATTATTATTAACTTAAAAATCTGAAAATATTAATAAAACTTACCATACTTTTTTACGTTTTTTAGCAGAATCAAAATAATCAGGAGAGAGATTATTATCTAATTTCTTTTTTCTACAAATCTCAAATGAAAAAATATTTTCGTCTTCATGGCAAACACTAGGTGATTCTATAAAATCAATCTGCAAATATATTTATTAAAATAATTACAGTGGTTTTAAATTACGTTTCATTAATTAATTTAAACACAATATATATTGTGTTTAAATAAATAAATATATAAATATATATATATATATATATACATATATATACTTTAAATGGTACTTCATTATTAGTAGAAATCTGTGTTGGAGATATAACAGGTTCAAATAAACCTGGTAATAATTTTGCACAATTTGTTTTTGGCGGAGATTGAATAGATTGAATACATATATGACCATTCTTTTCTTGTTGTGTTTCTGGCGATTGATCAACTTCAATTAAAGGAACATAATTATTTAAAGTAATTCCAGGGGAATAGTCAATTTTAAATGTGTCCACATTAACACCATCATTTTCAGGAGTTGCAGGAATTACATTTATTTCGGATGAATGTGTAAATAATACATTATTAATATATTTATTTTGATTTAAACACTCCGATTTATGATGCAATTTTAAATTATCTTTTATTATATCCTCATTATTTTTTGGGGGGATGAATAATGAAGGTATCAAGTAAGTATCAGAATTATGAGCAGGAATATCATCCTTAATTTTAAACAATTTTTTTAAAGCTCCATTTTTATATTTTTGTGATTCTTCTATTGATATTATAGAATTACATGGATTACTTTTTAACATTGTTTCAATTGTAGGAGAATTTAATATTTTAATAGTATCTGAATGTCTGTTAATTATTTCTCTTTTTTTATTTCTTTGTAATTTTCTTTCTTTTTTTATATCACTTTTCTTAATACAGTTTTTTCTTTTAAGTTTTTTGCTATGAACTTTCCGTTTTTTGAACTTATGATTATTAACGGGGCAAATTATTTCAGATGACTCGATTAAATCTCCAAGGTCTTCAGTGTTTGAACATGATGGTACATTACCTAAATTAATATTTGATTTATTACTTTTATGTGGATTTATTTGATCCACAATTTGATGTGATGATGGAAAATTATGTAGTAAATCAATGTTTTTATTATTTAATTGTTCTTGAGTTGATACTAATTGTGTAGATTTTGATGTTATTATTTGAGATAACAAATTATCAGTAACTTTTGTTAAATTACTAGTTAAACAATATTTACAATGTTTTTTATTTACTTTGTTTAAGTCAGAACGTTTGTGAACTTTTTTATTTTTATTTTCTTGGAACAAACACCTTTTTACACGATTATGAGTGCTATTTTCATTAATCTTTCTTTCTGAATGAAATTTTTTTTTCTCTTTTATTATACTATCATCTAAATAAATTTCTTTTTTTTGTGGTAACATTTTAGATCCAAAAGTATTATTCCCATTTCGACTCCAAACAACTTCTAAAGTTCTATTAATAGAATTTTGTTTATCCATCTTTCTCCTATAAACAATAAATTAAACATTTTAAAAAAATTGTGGTAAATTATTATTTAATTATTACGTGTATATAGTATTATTGTTTCAAGGTTATATAATATATACCTTGATATTTTAAAATATAAAAAGAAGAGCTGATGCCCTTGCATCAGGGATACTGGTGTGCAAATCATAGTGTTTAATTTTAATTATAATTTGAATGATAAACTATGACATTCAAAAAAACGATTCTGAGAAAAGTTCAGTCAGATAATGTAGGTATTGATTAAAATTTTGACATTTTTTTATTAAATATTTAAAACGAAAAATTTTATCACACATATAGGGACCAATAAGTACATAAATGAACACTCTATAAAATTTTCAAGTACCTACATTTATCCGTACACTCAAGAAACAATCAATTCTCAATTCTAAAATGTCATGTAAAGACGATGACGTGATATTTTACTAATGGTTAAAACGTAAATTTTTTTTAAAAAAAAAAACTTCATTTTTGGATGCAATTGGGTGCATCATATTCCTATAAATGTATCTAATACGACTATACGAGTATAAATAGTAAAAATGGTAGGTTGTAGGTAGGTATAAAAGTGTGTAAAATGAATTACAGTCATTCAGATTTTTTTTTTTTTAATTTTACCGTAAGGGCAAAAATATTTGATCGGTATTACCTGTATCATTATTTTACTTCTTTTGCCCTATTTTTCCAAGCCATCACCACATTCCTTTATTAAATTAAATTATAGTTATACAAACATAAAATAATATTTTTCCACCGCTTCAACTAATTGTGCATTAAATACAGGATCTTCTTTTTAGGGCAAATTACAATTGAAATGATAATTTTCTTTATTTACTTTTTTTATTATATGTATTTACTTCAAAAATTGACATTTTCCCTTTCAATTTAATAAATAAAAATAAATGTACCGCAAGTCCGCAGACCGCAATAGTAAATCAATTGAAATCATCGTGCAGAACGAAAGTTTATGAAACTGGTACAGTGAAATTTAAATAAAAAAATTTATCGTGTAATAAAATTTCAAAAACTAAAATAAAAGAAGAGCTGATTTTGCTGTGGAAGGGATACAGGTGTAAAGAGATAATGATAAATCATTACATTCGAAAAACGACTTTGAACGAAATACATCAGATAATAAATGTATTAATTAAAATTTTTATACATTCATACAATCTCTACGTTCAATATTTTGTTAAATATTGTTAGTTTAATAGTTTTCGTGAAAAATGCGGTATTTTCGTCAGTTTTTGGTCATTTTTCCTATCGCATAGGGTCAATTTTGAAAAAACTCGAAAAATTATCTAAATAAAGTACCAACTACATGCACTTTCCAACTGGAAACATATGCTATTCGTGAAAATAGGAGCATTAATTCAAGTCAAAAAAGTGTCTCCAGATATAAAAACATAAAAGAAAAAATGACACATCATTGTAAACCAATACATTTTTCGCTTCGCTCAAAATCTAAAAATACTAGTAACAATGAATTTGATAATGATCATAAGCGTATTTATAATATTTTCTCAAGCTATAAGTCAACACTAAATATAAGTATTTATGTTTTTTTAATTTACCAAATAAGTATTCAATAAACAGACATGAAAGTATAAATAAAAAAATTAATATGCACCTAGATGTTTCATTATTTTAACATGAATTTCTCATACTAGCATGTTTTAAAATAATTAAATTAAATCATGAATTATTTACAAGGTAAAGCCGTTTAAGTTTAATCGTGAATAATATACCCAATACCCATAACCCATTACTTATATATGTAGCAATATTTTTATTTAACCGTCAAAAATATTTGATTAAATAAGACATTAAACGGGTAAAAATTATCATATCATATTAATAAACGTATTAAATTTAACACTGTAAATGTCTAAAAAAAATTTAATAATATATCTAAATGAGTTTTAATTTTTTAGAACGCATTTATTCCTTGTGCACCCAATATTAATCAAACCCCATTGACCATTGGTTTTACTTGAATAAAATGCCAGCCATATGTAATATGTAGATTAGAAACAATGTATAATATTATCGTGACTTTTATAACCGGTGTTTGTATTACAATGAATATGAAATGTTATTAATTATAATATATACATACGATTATCTATATAATAAAACACATTGTATTTTGCCCATTAAACTAATTTTTCGTCAAAGTTCAACAATTTACACAACTATTTGCAATTCCATCTTTAACCTTATTAGTTATTATTAAAAGTAATAATGTTATAAAAAAAAAAAAAATATGTAAACCTACTTATTAATCTTGTATTATAATATAATATATTTATTAGTATAAACACATGTTCTATAAGTTTTTTTATCAATTTTTATAATTATTTAGAAATTATAATGAAATTGTTTCTTTAAAATTAATTTGAAATAATTACACCTATACCTATAGTATATATATATATATATATATATAATATCAAAATGGCTAATGTTTTACATTACAACTTATTTTACAACAATTTATCTAAGATTTATGTATGAATTAATGATGATGCATTTTATAATTATTTCACAATTATAAAATTATAAAAATTATTTCAAGTGTATAAAACCGCAGAAATTTGTAAATAATATGCTTTTAATCCATATACGTAGATTATGATTATGATTATTATTATAATTTATTTTGAGTTCAATATAGTATGATACGCAGTATGAAATAATATATCAATAATAAAATATGATAAAGACAATGTCACTTTTCTTTAAGTAAAGGTCACAAAATGTATAGCTTTGAATAATATTTATTTATATTTAATAAACCAAAATTAATTTATTCAAAAAGAAATTATGACGTTAATTGTTAATGGTACGAATATATTAGATTTAAAAATTTCAATAAGTACCTACTTGTAAATAAATAATATTATTTTTTATTTATTTCAATAATAACATTATTAAGTTGGATAATTATTATCAGTTAGACAATTATTCAGAATACAAACTTTAAAAAATAAAACTTATAAAACAATTACAAATTCACAATGCACGTAATATAATAAATAATAACTATTTACGATATCCTAACTTCTTATATATAGGTATAAGATTGTATTTATAACAATTTTATGTTTAATAATTTAATATATTTAATAATTATAAATATTATTTACACATTTTATTTAGTGTGCCCCTTTTATCAATTTCTAACTACGCCACTACCTACTAAGGTTCAGGTTCCAAAATAGTAAAGTATTAAAGTATTGACCACACTCGTAGGTATATTAAATTAAATTATATACCTAGGTCTATTAAATAATTTTTAAACACAATGTAATTAGAAAAAAAAATATGAAATGTATTATTATTACATTATATTCCTATATAGAAATAATAAATATAATAAAAATACAATGAATCATGTAGGTACTATTATATTTTAATGTATTTATATTATAGGCCGTATGAACTTTAAACTTTAAATCGCAACTAATATGAGTTACTGATTAACCGGCGTAATGTAGTATATAATATTATTTTATATGTTGTTAAATCTAAATTTTTTATGTTATACCTATGTATTTCATTATACAATGATAACAATACAAATTATTAAATTATCATAATACTCAATAATTATAGGTATGTGAACATGAATATTGTTACTCTGTATATTAATATTAATAAAGAAAAATATACTATTAATGAATATAATTATACAAGGGCAATTATAGTTCAATGTACAACGGGTATACAGTGGTACAAAAAATAATATGCAAATGTCAAATAGAAATTATTTTACTTAAATTATTTAAATATTTACCAATAGTAAGATAAATCTATTACTATAATATATTATATGTACCTATAACAAATGAATCTTTTTTTTTTTATATATGTTAAATATAATATTCGGAGAACACCACTAGATATCGCGCTCGGTTGACATTTAAATAATATGCATATAATATATAGGTACCACTTTCTGTTATAGTGTTTATGTACCTACACATCCGTTAAACCCTCACCAGGCAATCACTTGCTACTCAAACTATCCAGTCCCATACGAAGTACACCAATTACCAAGCAATGAGTCAGAGTCAGTCGACAGTCGTTGTTCAGTTTGTTCCTTATAGTATTTAATAGCAAGTATAGATAATATTAACAGTTTAACACTCGTCTAATCGTTATAGTTGTTACACGCAGTTATTGGTTGTGCGCGCGTGTACATTAAGACGCTAAAAATAAGATTAATTTAAACGTCAAGAATATTATTTTCAATATTAATTACACTACACTCTTATAATATTATGAAGATGGAAAATGAACATAGTGTGTCGTTTGTTTTACTCTCGACCGTCACGGCCGTAGCATTTTTGTTAATCAGTCTCAAATGTTCTATGTTAATTATACTTCCAGTTTTGGGTGCAACGTGGTTTTTGATCACTCACAGGGATTTCTTAATCAGAGTATGGAAAACACTTCCGAGAGACGCTATGTAAGTAAACAATAAGTTTGCACATAATATTATTATAATATTCTCACTATTAACGAGACATTTCTATTATATTCTAAATTATAAATCGTATTATATAATAGTAATTTATAGTTTTATACTTTGTACATGATTTTATAACTCGATATTTATTAAAGATAAAAAAATATTAAAAACTTTAAATTTATATACCTATACACACACGTATCTTAAAATATTTATGTAGAGTATTAACATAAAATAGGTTAATTATTGTTATTTATAATTACGAATATAATATTATTACTAATTATGTATACTAATTATTATGGATGTTATTTACTATTTATGATTAAGTGATAATACTTAAAATATAGTTAGAACAAATATAGTTCAGAATTTCATTCATGAATAAGAAAAATGTTTAAAATTGAACTAATAATCCGAATTTGTTGTATGCCATGAATGGAATATGAACATGAATAAAAATATTAATATAATTATAAATTTAATAATGCAAAATATAGTATTAAATTGTAAATTTCACTTCTAATTAAAATTATGAAATAATTTAAAATGTATAAACTATTGTTTAACAACACATAATTTTATAAATTTTAATTATTTATAATTTTATAAACTAATCCTTCTTGTGTTCAATAGTTATGCAATCTACATTTTCAAATTATATTATTTATTAAATAATAAAACTATATATAAGTACCCATACAAAAATTAAAAATTAAAATATTTATTATGATTATATTACGAAAATGAATAAACAAACAAAAAACATAAAATAACTAATACATTTATATAAATAAATATTTATTTAAACAAGTTTTAATTAATAAACAATTGTACTAATAGTATTTACTATTAGTTATCTATATGAATACTATATACATTTATTGACATGCAATATGACCATATAATGAATAAAAACAAATTATAATTATAAAAACGTTAAACATTCGTAAAAACGAAATAATAAATTGTTTAAATTTTTGAATAATTTATTGCGTAGGTATTTTATAAATTAATATGAAGCAAATTTGAAAATTTCGTAAAAGAAGGAATTTAGACATTTTCAATGGAGGGAGTACGCTAAAACATATTATATTAAATATAAATTATAATATAAAATAGATAATTATGTAGGTATGTAAATAAAAATAGAAAGATAAACAATTATTTTTTTTAATTTATACAATAAATGTTATGTAATTTAAACATTTTAATTTATTTGTACTGTTGTACAAATATTGTAATATATCATAATACTTATCATTGATTATAAAATACTAATATTTTATAACTGATATTTATATAATAAAAAATATAATCATAAAAATTGAATACATTTGGATTTTTTTAATATACTACTTCTTCAGATAAAGGTATTTCAGGATGATTTTTTAAAGTGAATTAGTATAACACAGTGAAATGCAGAACCGGGATTCTTAGGCCCCTCCTAAATTATGCTCTAGAAGTTTCGTATAAATAAAATAAGTAAAATACGACTGAAAATTCCCTAAAATCATATTTGTAAGCTGGTATAAGTTGAAGTTGGACATCAAATTTAAATTAGACAATGAACAACAATGTCAAAGCCAGGATTTATAATTGTAAATGCACATTTAAGCTAGGTATATTCGTACGTATATTTATTCGGAGGAAGTAATGCAAAAGTAGTCTCTTTCGGGTCTCGACATAAAAAAGGTATATATTTATTGTGAGAAATAACTAAATAAAATTGTATTTAGAGGGAGATTTGGTAATTAGATTTGGTAATTAACTTGGTAATTGGTAATATACAACTTTCATGATATTAATTTTTGATTAAATCTTGTTATTGGATGTTTTATTATTTTTATAAATTAAATAAAAAATATATGTCACGATATCCAAATCCACAAGTTAAATTTACTTATATTAATTATGAAATTTCAAATTGCCATAACTTCGAAAATAATCGATTGCGCAAAATTCTGATTGCATTTTTCAGATAAAACTACATAAGATCAAAAAAAAAAAAAAAAAAAAAGGTGCCTGGTAAACTAGAAAAGTTCCCAATTATCTTTATGTGATAACAATATTTAAATTAATGATAAATAAATTATTAAACGGTGCTGTAATTTTTACAGAACAAAAATCTGACCTATAAGTTATCGAATCAATAACTTTTTATTTGTTCAAATTTATTAATTTTACAGAACAGTTTTTATTTTTACAGAACGGTTTCCTTGTTATCGGTTCTGTAAATTTTCATGTTACCCGGCATAAGAGTTAACAGATATATTAACACTGATAATCAACTATTCTACTTGAACTATAAATCCACTTGCCATAGAGCAAAGGACATTTTCTCGAAATCCTGATCTAACGATATAAATCAGGAATAACCAACCTGCGACTCTCATCGTGGACTCACACGGTTCGCGACTTATTTCCATAAGACTCAATAATTTTTTACTAATTTAAAAAAAATTATGTTTATTAAGTAAATAGTAAATAGAATATAAACGATAATATTAATGCATATGTAATAATAAAATTATAATATTTAAGTATTATTAAGTAATTTTTAGTTTGAATTTTTTTGTAAGGCTTATGAAGTCTGGATTTATCTCATTATTATATATTTTAATACTATATATTCATATTTAATCTATAAAAAATCGAATGAATGGAACATTTGCATATAATGTTAAAATTACCTTACGAAAATATATATAAACATTAAACATATATTAAATTTTTTTTTTTTTGGCTCTTAAATGTGTTGCAATTTTCTGATGTGGCTCGTAAATCACTTCATGTTGACCATCCCTGATATAAATTCTTAAATACTATGTGTATAATTTCTTAACATAATAATTAGCATTAAATTAAAAGTTAGATGTATTAATTACAACTTTTAAAACATAAAAATCTATGAAATTATTAAAACGATTATTTATAGAACACAAAGAATATTAATATTAATATAATACAAAGCTTAAAAATTTGTAATTATATCCTTATATAATAATAACACACCTAATTATATTTTACTACGATTTTATTTAAATTTGCATCATTAATTTTTATATGGTTAATTCAAATTTCCCATTATCAATATAAAAATTAATCCAATTTCTTAAAAAATGTACCTAATCATTTGTTTTTTTATTTCCTTATTATTATATAAATATGGTGAAATTAAAAAGGAAAAATATTAGTTTTATCTATATTATTTAATTAAGAATTTAAGATTTAATTCTTGTTACTTATTGTTATTTTTGGGGTTATTTTAATATAACAAAATAATTTATCATTTATGATATTATTATAATGTTAAGATTTTGTATGAAATCAAAACTTCAATAATATTAATTATAATCAAAATATCAAAAAATCTATTTAAAAGATAAATCATTTAAAAATAATAATATAGGTAGGTATATAGGATGTTATGTTAACAAAATTATGACTATAAATTATTAATCAATATTTAATTAAATATAAAATAATAAAAAAATATCACTATAAATCTATAACACTGTTCACTATATGAATTATAAATTTTATCAATATTACTGTATTTGTATATATTAATGTTTATAATGGCATGCATGTGTGCTACACAACTAACTCTCTAGCCTGTAGGTAAAGATACCTTCATTTTATTACTTTCACTTGTAATCCATTATTTAACAGTGTTTTCAAACAGCACGTACCATTCACCTTACGTTTTGTAATCTATGTCTATAGATCGAATAACAATTTATATATATATTATAAATAAATCTTACATAATTACTATTTGATTTAAGATAATATGATTTATGATATATTCAACAATCATCAAATATTATATATTTTATGACACATTATCACTTATTTATATTTAAATCAGGAAGATCAGAAAATAACCTTGATAGAAATTTAATACCTTTGTCATAATTGATAGGCATCATCACTATTCAACTTAAACAGATATGCATCGGAGAAACCACTAACTACTACTATAGATATAGCGTATGCATAGTTTTACTAAACAATATTCTACCTCCTATGATAATATTATAAGATCATTTATATATTTATAATGATATTAAAATATAACATAAACATTTCATTCATTTTATAAAATAATTATAATTAGATATCATGATGCATTAAAATATAAATAATGATTACTTGGGTATTATAATCTCAAATCTTTTTTATCCCATACCTAAATATTATATGATGTATGTCTATTTCTATATCTGTAAACACTTTTTATACATAATATACCTAACTCAATTAATATTTTAAAAATTAATACATTTTTTCAAAAATGCATATAGGTAGTATCAATATTGACTATAGATATAATATTATGTAGGTACCTATATATCATTCATATTTAATTTAATTAGAGTTTAACATACATCTAAACAATTAATTGATAGACAATGAAAAAATTATTATTTTAGTAAAGTTGATAAATGATGGAAGTTAAATTAGTGTAGTACTAGAACATTCTTACTAGAATTTTTGTACAACTATACTAAAACAATTTAAAAAAAGAAAAGAGGAGCTGATATTCTTGCCGCAGGGATATAGATGTGTAAATCCTAGTATTTAAATTTAATTAGAATTTGAATGCAATAATAAACCATCACATTTGAAAAAACGATTCTGAGCGAAGTTCAGTCAGATAATGTAGGTATTGTAGATTAAAATGTTGACATTTTTTATTAAATATTTAAAATGCGAAGTTTTATCATACATATAGTACATATAAATGAACACGGAACACCCTATACAATTTTCAAATCTCTGAGTTCAATATAAATGCTCATAAAATCCCTTGTCACCTAAATGCCCATATCTGACAGAACTTTGCTCAAAATACTTTTTTCGAATGCCATCATGGTTTATCTATGCATTCAAATACTAATTAAAATTAAACACTATATGATTTGCACACCTATATTCCTGCGGCAGGATTGTCAACTCTTCTTTTTTATACTTCAAACAGCTATAAAAAAAAAAAAAAAAAAAAAATAGTAAATGTAATAATTCACAATAACTGAAATTTCAACTTTAAACACCTATAAAATTGAGTCTTGAGATTTTCTAAAGATTTTGAAATACCATAAGATACATGTCAGTATGCTTCAATAAAATTTTCAAAATTTTCAAACTTTTTGGATTTTCAGGGATTTTCTATTAGTTTTTATTGTGAAAGTATTGAGAAATAATAAGAAGAATATTCGTATGGATTTTAAAATTTCCTTTTAAACAAAAAATATCAACTTTAAATAGCTATAAAAAAAATTATTACATTATATACATAAAAACAAGAATTTTATGAAATATTCAAAGTCCTTTATATTGTAAAAAAATTAACGTAACGGTTCCAAAATTTTATCACATATAGGTATAGGTATATAGTATCTATGTCACACCCAAAAAAAACGTTCAAGTCTCTAACTTCAAAATTGCCCGAGTTATCGTGAAATATTGAAATCGAATTCGTCAAAATTTCAGTTTTCGTGAAAAATTTCGTTTTTTCTATCGCAGACACTTTTACTACACGAAATAATGCTCCGATTTTCACAAATAGCATATATGTTTCCGATTGGAAAGAGGATGTAGTTGGTACTTTATTTAGGTCATTTTTCGAATTTCTCAAAAAAATGACGAAAAAACGGCATTTTTCACGAAAAATGAAATTTTGATGAATTCAAATTTCTATATTTCACGATAACTCGGGCAATTTTTAAGATAGAGACCTGAAATATTTTTGGTTGTTCACATAGCTACTATATATATGTGGTACATTTTTGGAAGCGTTTGGTTAATTTTTCTACAAAATATAGGACTTTGAATATTTCGTAAAATTCTCATTTTTACGTATATAATATTCGATAAAATTGGCAATTTTTGGTATTAAGGTCTGAAAATTTTACTGAAGTATACTCACATATTACTTAACATCATACTAAAATATTAAAAAATCCTAAGTCTCAATTTTTTTTATAGCTGTTTTAAGTTGATATTTTTAGGGAAACGAAAATCTTAGAATCCATACATATAAATAAATATTCTGAAAACACTTTTACTACCCGAAATAACGCTTCGATTTTCACGAATAGCGAGTTTCAGATGTAAAAGTGGATGTAAATGGTACTTTATTTAGGTCATTTTTCGAATTTCTCAAAATTTACTATAAGCGGTAGAAAAAACGACGAAGAAATGGCATTTTTCACGAAAACTGAATTTTTGACGAATTTAATTTCAATATTTCACGATAACTTGGGTAATTTTTAATTTAGAGACTTGAAATTTTTTTTGGAATTTCTCATAGCGATTATATATATGTGGTAAAATTTTGGAACCGTTACATTAATTTTTCTACAAAATATAGGACGTTGAATATTTCGTAAAATTCTCGTTTTTATGTATATAATGTTTAATAAAATTGTTTATCAATTTATGATATTAAGGTCTGAAAATTTTACTGAAATATATATACATCTCAATTTTTTTTATAGCCGTTTTAACTTAAAATTTCAGTAAAATCAATATTTAAATTATTTATATGGATTTTTCTTATTATATTACAATAATGTTAAATAAAATTGACAAATATTTTTTAAAAATTTTGAAAATTTAATTATATCAAAATTATATAGAGTGTTCATTTATGTACTATATGTGTGATAAAATTTTGCGTTTTAAATATTTAATAAAAAATGTCAATATTTTAAAAAATACCTACGTTATAATCTGATTGAATTTCACTCAGAATCGTTTTTTCGAATGCAATGGTTTATCATTGCATTCAAATTTTAATTAAAATTAAACGCTATGATTTGCACACCTGTATCCCATGCGGCAGTGGTATCAGCTATTTTTAATTATTGGTAGAAATAACGCGTGATGTTAATGGCTATATTAATTATGTTACATTTTAGTGTACGAACGATATTGTAACACATTACGGAGGACAGATAAAATTATTTTACCAATTTATAATTAAAAGTAAAATAACCATATTATTGAAAAAAATAACGTATGAGTGACGTTTTATCGATGAAATCGTAAATATTTAAATATTTTACAATATACATAATAATAATTAATTAAGGTTTGTTAAAATTATTACATTATATAATAAAATTATGTATTCTTGCATTTTCGATATTTATTTTTTTAAAACGGAATTGCTAAATTTTTATCGATGAAATCGTAAATATTTAAATATTTTTCAATATACATAATAAATAATTAATAATTAATGAAGGTTCGTTAAAATTATTACATAATATAGTAATATTATGTATTCTCGCGTTTTCGATATTTATATTTAAAACCGGAATTGCTAAATTTTAAAATTTTGTCATATTTATAATTTTATGAAAAAAAGCATACTATTATATATAATCGTTTAATTTGTATACTTTTATTAAAAAAAAAAAAAATGATAATTGTATTAGCAATCGTCCAAACAACATAACTCAATATATTATACTGGCAGTATATAACAATTTTTTTCTTTCAATTCTAAAAATGTTAATTTATTTCGTTAACTATTGGCGTGAATCATAATATAAAAAAGAGCTGATACTCCTGCCGCATAGGATACAGATGTGCGATCCTATCTTTTAATTTTAATTAGAATTTGAATGCAATGATAAACCATTGCATTCGAAAAAACGATTCTGAGCGAAGTTCAGTCAGATTATAATTTTCGTTTGAACTAAAAATATCAACTTAAAACAGCTATAAAAAAAAATTGAGATTAGAGATTTTTCTAATATTTTAGTATGATGTTAAGTAATATGTAAGTATACTTCAGTAAAATTTTCAGACCCTAATACCAAAAATTGCTAATTTTATCAAACATTATATACGTAAAAACGAGAAATTTACGAAATATTCGAAGTCCTATATTTAGTAAAAAAATTTAAAAAACGGTTCCAAAATTTTACCACATATATATAGTAGCTATGTGAACACCTTAAAAATTTTTCAAGTCTCTATCTTCAATAGTGCCTGAGTTATCGTGGAATATTGAAATTGAATTCGTCGAAATTTCAGGTTTCGTGAAAAATGCCATTTTTTTGTCATTTTTCGTCGTTTTTTCTACCGCTTAGGGTCAATTTTGAGAAATTCAAAAAATGACCTTTATAAAGTACCAACTACATCCACTTTCCAACCGGAAACATATGCTATTCGTGAAAATCGTGCATTATTTCGGGTAGTAAAAGTGTCTACAGAATAAAAAAAAAAAAAAACACACATCATTGTAAAACCAATACATTCTTTGCTTCGCTCAGAATCTAAAATATATCTTAATAATAAATACCCAGGCGCAGATCTAGAATAATATAATATATAATAATATAATGTTTGATAAAATTGGCAATTTTGAGTTTTAAGGTCTGAAAATTTTACTGAAGTATTTTACTTACATATTACTTAACATGATATCAAAATATTAGAAAAATTCCACGTGTACATTTTTTTTATAGCTGTTTTAAGTTAATATTTTTAGTTTAAACGAAAATCTTAGTATCCATACGAATATTCTCCCAATTTCTCATTACTTTTACAATAAAAATTAATAGAAAAGCCAAAAAATTTGGAAAATTTTTTGAAGCATACTAATATATTACATCTTAACTCATTTTCAAAATATGAGGAAAATCTCAAGACTCATTTTTTTTTTTTTTTTTTTTTTTTTTATAGATGTTTAAAGTAAAACTTCAGTAAAACCAATATTTAAAGTATTTATATGGATTTTTCTTATTATATTATAATATTTCACAATAATGAATTAATAAATTTTAAGTATATTTTTAGATTCTGAGCGAAGCGAAGAATGTATTTAAAATTGAATTTAAGCTGAAATACATTTTACTTAACTCAGTTCCAATTAATTGTGAATTATTATATTTATGATTTTTTTTTTTTTATTGCCGTTTAAAGTATAAAAAAGAAGAGCTGATACTCCTGCCGCAGAAATACGGGTGTGCAAATCATAGTATTCATAGTGTTTATTTTTAATTAGAATTTCAATGCAATGATATACTATCACATTTGAAAAAAGTATTTTGAGTGAAGTTCTGTCAGATATGGGCATTTAGGTGACAATGGATTTTATGAGCATTTATATTGAACATAGAGACTTGAAAATTTTATAAGGTGTTCATTTATGTACTATATATGTCGTGTGTACCTATATAAGTGATATATTTTTTCGTTTTAAATATTTAATAAAAAATGTCAAAATTTTAATCAATACCTACATTATCTGACTGAACTTTTCTCAGAATCGTTTTTTTCGAAATGTGATAGTTTATCATTCAAATTCTAATTAAAATTAAACACTATGATTTGTACATCTGTATCCCTGCGGCAGGAGTATCAGCTCTTCTTTTTTGAACTAAAAAATACTAATTTACTTATACATGTAAGTATGTTATTCGTAACCAATACAATAATAGTTCAAACAAATGTAATCCCTTTTAAAAATATTATAATTTTATCTATTTTTGTATTGTACATACAAATATACAATATTTATCCAGTCTAAAACATTTAAGTATAAATATAACTAAAGGCACTTATCAAGTACTAAAACAAAACTATTTTAATAATTCATAAATATTAATTTCTTTTTCTTTTTTTAAAAAAAAGTTGAAATATTTAAGAATTTTAGTACCTATGTATTTTAAAATATTACTAATTAGATCTTAAATAAAAAGCTTAAAATAAAAGTAAAATTTTTGTGGATTTGGGTTTTTATTTATTTAAATATATTATCCACAAGTCAATACCTAAACTATAAATTAGATCTTACTTTTGTTAAATATACCTAGTGATTGATTGATCAATAATATTTTTTAATAATGTTTTTTTTTTTTTTTTTACAGAATCATCAAAAACTTTCTTACATATTTTATAATATTAAGAATATTGTACTTATTAGGATACAACACTTACGCTAAAATTTTTAAAATGAATGTTGATAAACATCCTAATAAAATAGCTTTTAAGCATGAAGATTCTTATTGGAGATATATAGAGGTAAATAATATTATTTTATATTACTAAAATAAATATTAGATATTTAAAAAAAAATAATAATAAATAAATAGGTAAGTACATACTTACACATATATATTTTTTTTTAATTGAATGTAATCAATGATACAATGTTTGCATAAGCATAAAAATCAGTTATAATTTTTGTTTTTAATTAGCCAGTTAATTAAAATTAATTAATATTATAACAATACCTACAATATTTTAAAAAAATAATAATTTTAAACCATTAGTATTTGGTACCTATACATTTTAAGAAATTTTTTTCTCCTTATAACTTACGATAAATAATACCAAAAAAGAATGTAAATATTATCCTTTTAAAAATTTACAAATAAGTAAAATTATAAAACATTGATCATTTGTAGGCACCTAATATCCAATAATTAACTATAGTGAATATTGCAATAAACATATCAATTTTATCTCCTTTGAATCCTTAACATTACTTAAAACTTATAGGAAATAATTAAAAATGTTAATGTTGATACAAAATAATTATTATGTACTTACAATTATTATTAGATAGAAGAACTCAGTAATAAAATTGCTAATTATTTCAAAGAACAAGGTCTTCAACGAGGTGATGTTGTTGCTTTGATTATGGAAAGTTGTCCAGAATATGTATGTATTTGGCTTGGTTTATCTAAAATTGGTGTCATTGTTGCTCTAATTAATAATAATCTTCGAGCTGAAACATTAGAACATTCAATAAAAATTTCTTCTTGTTCTGCAGTAATTTTTGATAAGGAACAAATTAATGGTAAATATATATATTATATTGGTATATTATGTATATAATATTATAGTTGTAATACTTTTTACTATAAATAATTAAAATTTAAAAACTAGGTAAATGTAAAAAAAAATTATACCTATCTGGCTATCCATATTAAATTTAAATCATAAACATTTTATAAAAAATATGAAAGTAATGAATTAACGATTAAATGTCCATGAAAATAAAAGTTTTAATAAAGAGTACTGTACATTATTTAGTTAAAAATAAATAAATAATCGAGTCGTAAGAAAATTACTAAATATTAATAGTGTATTACTTACATACAAATGTAGCATAAATATAATAATTCATAAATCATAATAGGTAGGTATACTGACAAATACTATATGATATTATTATTGTCATGAATGTTAATGACACCAAAGCCCATAAGGCACAGACAATAAATCATACTAAATTTTATGTTATCTGTATTCTGTGCTATAATTAAAACGTAATAAATATATTAAATTAAACGTTAAACATTTATAAAAAACCAATTTGAAATAATGGCCATGTCCCATGTGTTTGATTCCTAAATAATAAATATTATGCTTATACAGTCTTATCTTATCAATTATATTTATTTTTGATAAGAATAAAAAGTCACGGAAATCCATAGACTTTGTACTATATATTATACTGTATATTCTTACTCTATGGTATAAGCCTATAAGCAGGCCTATGTAATGCAGAAACACAGATATATATATATTAATATATATGTTAATATATATATATATATCTGTGTGCAGAAATCATAGATATTGAAAAAAAATTATCAATTGATTAAAAATCATAAAACAAAAAATAGAATAATAATTTTTATATTATAATTATTAACGGTAGTACGTAGAACTAAAATTGCATACGTCAATTTGTTGAGACGCTAAAGTCGAAGAAAGATAGCTGTGTGACGTCACAAGATAACACAACACGGCCTTGGCCTTGGTTTATGATTTTATTTAATATAATATTGTAATATTTATAATATATAAATAACCGTAGGTACTAGGTAACATAAAAAATTAATTTAAAAGTTATGACCGTGTATCAAATTGACAAATTCACATAATAAAGTATATATATGTGAGTTAAAAAACTTATAACACACACTAATGATAATTGTTATATAATAAAAAATAAAAATTTAAAAAAAATAAAATGTAAAATATAAAATATGAATTTTGTTCAATAATAAAAAATAATTATAGGGGAAATCACTAATAATATAGCCATATAGGATACTATTTTTTTTTAATATAATAATATAGTCTATATAACAAGATTAATATCTATACTATCTTGAATCGTTATAAGTTATAACAGATACGAGTATAGGGTTACATTGTATAAATTTTATTGTAAGTATAACGTATTACGACAAATACACAGTGCCGCAATTTGCTATTGATAGGCCCCAATGCAAGACAGAATTATGGGCCCCCTTTTTTCTAAGAAATATATTAGTATATCATATTTTTAATCCATTTCTCCTGTAGTATATTATATATTCAATAAATAAATTTATGGGTGGATTTATAGGTATAATTGTATAAAAAGGGTCGAATTTGTGACAATATATTACTTTTTCAATTTTGACATAATATTACATTAAAATATAAATAATGAAAGTTAAATTATTAACATTAATGTATAAAATACATTTTTATTTCAAAAAGTTTTTCTTTCTACATAGTACATTTCATATTTGTAAAATTAATTTATCAAGATCAAGTTTACTTGTTCTTACCTTACTTTACTATACTTTAAATTATTTATAATTCCTTATCTAGTGAGCGTACAGAAATATTATCCACTTAATATAATAGCCAACATGGAAAAATGGAAAGTTATTGAAAACCTTGATTTTGAAGTCATTTTTATTTTTATTAATACTATAAGTTATAACGTCAAATTTTTTTTTTTCAATATTAATAATTTATAAGTTTTGATTATAGTCCATAATAAACGTCATATATCGTCATGTAAATTTATTTATAAAAATCGTTTAATGTTAATTTGCTCCATTAAAGATAACTTTGCGCAAAAAAAAAAAAAATTAATGTTTGACTTTGGAAATTGTGATAATAATTCAATTTTAGTTCGTGCGTTGGTGTTGGTGGCAAACTGTTATATAAGCTTTTGTTATATCACAGATTAAGTGAATTTTTTATTATTCACTTAACCTGTGGTTATATCACAGATTAGATCACGGTCTTAGATTAAAAGTTATATTCTAAGACCGTGGGTTATATCTTGCTTCCATGTCTATCTAATACCGGCGTGCCTCCATATATGGCGGATGTTTTATCTGTTATCAGTGCATTATCAGTGTAAATCGCATGAAAATTTATTGGGAAAACTTTTATTTTGAAAGTGGAGACGTGTGTTTTTAAGGGAAGATTTAACCTTTAACCTGTGATTTAACTAAATAGTAAATATTCTTGTCAGAAATTAATTGGTAAAAACTATGCTGTAACTATTTTTTATGTTTAAATAGTTTTTGAATACTTTAAATACAAATTTTATAATTGGGGTAACAATGAACCACAAAAAGGGTAACTTTGTGCCAGTATTTTATTATTGAATTTTGGTGCAAAGTTCCCCTATCACTTAATATTCTCCATCCAATACCTACATTATTTAACTGAACTTGGCTCAGAATCGTTTTCTTCGAATGCAATGGTTTATCATTAATTAAAAAAAATTAAATTAAATGATTTAAACTAGATTTCATAAATTATCTTGTATATTCCTTTTTTGGACCTATTCTTAGCAGTAAAATACATTATTTAGAAGAAGTAATTTTTTTCAATATGTTTTCCTAGTTCATAATGGTGCTATAGTGCTATTTCATTTTAAAACTGTTAACATTACTCCAGTGTCCAGTCACCAAATTCTATTATTTAATATGAGATTTATTGATGTGGGGCAAAGTATGCAGATCCCATGGGTAACATTGCTCCACTTTAAAAAAAATAAAAAAAAATAGTGATCTGAAATGTACTCATTTTTAGGTCATAATTAGCATTTGTGAACTCTAAAGAATCGATATATATATAATCTCTATATATATTTTTTAATTTGATTTACCTAAAATGACTAAAACCAAAAAAAAACTTGAAAAATCGAACCAAACGATGGTAACTACATCTTTGGATAATGGGGCCGCTTGCTTACTCAAAATAGTTGGACAGTGTCATCCCAGTTCTATCTTGTTGATGCCCATGCATATATTATACCTATGCTTTGTGCATACGTAATATTGATATACCTACCCATTATTAATTATTAATTAATTCATTTATTCCATTTTCCAAATTTTATGTTATGAATTGAGTAATGAAATGTGATATACAATAAATAATCATTTATAAAATTAATGAGGTATATAATATACCTATATATATTTACCTAGCCACCTAGGTACTTATATTATTCGTATATTATAGGTATGCACTTAGTATACAATTTGTCATATGAAACTTAATATATGAATTATAATCATTGTATTTAAAAGTATAGGTAGTCAAAACATTTATAGATAATTATAACTATAGGTAGGTACTCCTAAATTTAGTATATGATATAATTTTTTTGATTCTTTTGGTAGTCAATAATCGTTAAATATATTTTTCACAGTTTCATAATATTGATTATTATGTAATTGTATTTGCAGCATTAATTGACCTTATTAATACAACTACTGATGATAAATTGAAAAATTTGTTAACATCATCCAAAGTATACATCAAAAATTATATTAATGATACTACATTGAATAACACACCACTAAGTAAAGTAGTTAATTTAGACGAGGAATTAATAAATGTTTCTAAAAATGAACCTACAAAAGATATTTCTAAAGGTAGTAATAGTGATAAAATGTTGTATATTTATACATCAGGAACAACAGGTATGCCCAAGGCTGCTATTATGACCCAATCAAGGTAAAAATAAGCACAATTCCATAGTTATTTATACCTATATAAGTAAAATCTTAAATTTTTATGAAATTTGCTTTAGAGCTTTATATTTATCATTGGGTATGAAATACTTAGCTGGAATAACTGAGCATGATGTTGTGTACACTCCATTACCATTGTATCATACAGCTGGTGGTATTTTGGGTGTTAGTACAGTCCTTATAGGAGGAGCAACCTGTGTCATAAAGTCAAAATTTTCTGCATCTAAATATTGGTCAGATTGTTTTAAATACGAGTGTACGGTAATTAAAAAAAAAATATATTTAAAATTTACATAATATTTTTATTAAGTAGGTATCTATTTCAAAATACCTATACCTAATTAAAATTGTTTATTAGGTAATTATTATAGTGATTATTTTAGTAAACATTGTATTTTATTATTCTATAATATGTTTTATTTAAGGTTGCACAATATATCGGTGAAATGTGTCGTTATTGTCTAACTTCTCCACCATCTGAGACTGACACTACTCATCAAGTTCGGATGATTATTGGAAATGGCCTTCGATCACAGATTTGGGAAGAATTTATTAAAAGATTTAATATAAAAAAAGTAGGAGAATTCTATGGCGCCACAGAAGGAAATGCCAATATGAGTAAATAATAATTATTATTTATTTAGGTATATGATTTAAATTTCACTGTTTTATGTTGAGTATTAGTAGAGTCATACTTTATATTAAATACATTTAAAAAAAATAAGGATTTGGCCATTTTATGTTGGGTTATATTGTATTGGTTATTGGAATGTATTTAAATATTTGAGCCTCTTAAAATCTATTTTGTTCAATATTCAAATAAATGTTTATAACTTTAGTACCACTGTTGTGTATTGTGTATACAGTATACATACCAATTATCAATAAATTGTCATTACACCAAAACATTTTGTAATAGTACATAAGTTGGTAATAAATTATTTAAAAATTAAATTAAATTAATATTTTTAATTTTGAATGACATTCGGCTTTAGTTTATGTAAGTGTGTAATTAAATATAATATATATGAATGTCAGTTTGTTTACCTATATTAAAAAAAATATTTCATAAAGTACCTATATAATAAGATGAAATTAAGAATGTAATTTATAATATTATTCATTAGTAAGTATATTTAACGAGGTATAAATTAAATTTTTTTTTTTTAATTTAAATAAAATGACATTCTATATTGTTTATCAAAATTTTACAAAATATAAGCTAAAATTTAAAATCAATTAATATTTTTATTTATTTTAGTTAATTTAACAAATAAAGTAGGGGCTGTTGGGTTCATACCATTTGTTGGAGAACCATTTTATCCTATTACATTAATACGTGTTGATCCAGATACAAATGAACCAATTAGAGGAGAAAATAATCTTTGTATTAAATGTAAAGTTGGTAAGATATAAATTTAAACTATTTGCTTAAGTCTAAATAATAGGGTCACTTTTAGACACTTAATGACCATTGGTAATCATTCAATGTTGTATAATGTTTTAATCATCTAAAATATGTAATTAATTCATAAGTTAAAGATTAGGTATTTACATTTAAAATAAATGTTTATTGGTACTAAGTCTTGTATTTTTGTTTTTAAAGTTTTATTTAATTTTTATTTTATAAAAAAACATATTTTGATATAATAAAGAAAACATATGATATAATATATTGACATATTGTTATATATTGTTAATTATTATAGGAGAACCTGGATTACTGGTTGGAAAAATCAGAAAAACAACTATAAATTCTTTTAATGGTTATATAGAAAAGTCAGCAACTGAAAAAAAAATTATCAGAGATGTTTTTCACAAAGGAGATGAAGTATTTAACTCTGGTAATTTTTATAAAAACATATTTTATGTCTTAACTATTATTAATTTGATCATTACCTACTTCAATATTATATATTTTAAAATACCTATAGGTGATGTGTTAATTCGAGATGAGTACAACTTTTATTACTTTAAAGATCGCACAGGAGATACTTTTAGGTATATTTTAAATATTTTATTATTCTATACATTGGACATTAAACTCATACTCCATATCTTCTCCATTTTTTGTTATCTCCTATTCCAGATTTCATTTTCCTTTCCAAAAATATTTGAAAAATTATTTTTAATCGCGGAAGTCTTTGCTATACTAATGGCCATTTACTTTTTGGTTTTCTTGCAATAATTTTTTAATCATGAATATTTGTTTCATTCATACTTGAGATCTAACTTCTCATATTAGCTTATTTTATTTTTATCTTACTCACAATATCTGATTATTTAAAAAATTAGATTAAGTACTTGTATAATAATTAAAATATATCAATTTAAATTATATAAAAAATTAATTTCTTAAAAACAATAATAATTATAAATATGTAGGTATTGATTTTATACAATGTCCTTTTTTTTATGTATGCAGACACTTTTTAAACCCTAAATAATGCTCCAATTTTCATGAATAGCATATGTTTCCAGTTGGAACTTTGGAAGTGGATACTTTATTTAGATCACATTTCAAATTTCTCAAAATTGACCCTATGCGTTAGGAATAATAACCAAAAAATGACAAAAATTTGGCATAATCCACGTAAACTGAAATTTCGACGATATTGATTTCAATATTTTACGATTACTCAAGTAATATTGAATTAGAGACTGATATAAATTTTGGATGTTCACATAGGTACTACATATACGTAATCAAATTTAGGAACGGTAACGTTAATTATTTGTGAAAATATATAATTTTGAATATTTCCTAAAATTCTCATTTTTATCTCTGTTTAATAAAATTGATAATTTTGAGTTTTAAAATCTGAAAATGATACTGAAGTATATTCACGTATTGCCTAACATGTTACCAAAATATTAAAAAAATTCCAAGTCTCAATTTTTTTTTATAGCTGCTTAAATCTAAGATATGCATTATTTTTATTATTTCTCAAAATGTTGTCAATAATGTTTAATAAAATTAACAATTTTGAGTGTAATGACTGAAAATATTATTGAAGCATCCTTATATATAGTTTGACACGTTACCAAAATATTAGACAAATTTCAATTTTCAATTATTTTTTTTATTATAGGTATTTATAACATTTATATGGATTCTTCTTATTATTTCTCAATATTTTACAAAAATATGAAATTAAATTGACAAAAAATTTTGAAAATTTAAAAAAACTCCAATACATATTCCTTAACTCTGTTCCAAATCCAAATTTTTGTGAATATTATATGTAAAATTTTTTTTTATAACGGTTTTGTATAAAAATAAAAGATGATACTGTTGTGAAAGGGATACAGATGCAAGAGGATAGTGTTGAATTTTGATTAAAATTTTAATGTAATTAATACATCCGAAAATCGATCTGAGCGAAATATTGTCAGATTTGAGTATTTAGGTAACATTTTTATGGGGTTTATATTGAACATAGAGATTGTATGAGTATAAAATATATATTACTTGATGAACTTTGCTCATAATTATTTTCTCTAATGTAATGATTTATCATTGCATTCAAATTTTAATCAAAATTCAACACTATTAGACCATTATTAGACCTCTATCCCTACCATACCAATATCAACATATCTTTTTTTAATATACACTTCATTATGTATGATATATCTAATTTAAGTAGATAATCAAACCGAAACCGAATTATAAATATATTTGTTATTATATTAAATCAGGTGGAAAGGCGAAAATGTTTCTACATCAGAAGTAGAAGCAGTTATAAGTAACTTGGTGAAACTAAAAGACTGCATAGTTTATGGGGTGGAGGTAATATAAAATAATAAATTATTACTTATTCCATTAATTATTTAACCTTCATTTGTTTTAACCATAGGTGCCAAACACAGAGGGTAAAGCTGGTATGGTTACTATTAATGATGAAACTGGAGATTTAGACTTGGAGATATTATCTAAAGGAATTAATAAATCATTACCAGGTTATGCACGACCTTTATTTTTACGAGTTGTTAAAACACCAGCATCTCTCACGGGTAAGTTATTTTTTGTTTTATAAAATTAAAGTTAGGATTATTTAATTATACATTTTTTTAAATATTTATAAAACACTATTTCATAATAATTATGAGTATTTTTAGTTAACACTATTCATATATAATTACAGGTACGTTTAAATTGAAAAAAATTGATTTACAAAACGATGGATTTAATCTTATGAAAGTTCCCAATGATTCTTTATTCTTTAATGAAGGAAACAAATTTGTTCCACTCACTCAAGAATTGTATGAAAAAATTTTAAACGGAACACAGAGAGTATAAATATTACAATTAGGTACTTAAAAAAATATTATAAGTACTGTACATAACAAAATATTGGTTTGTAGGGATTTTTAGTCCAATTTTAATATTTGTTTTTTACTGTTTACCTTTCGTAACTAATGTAAATTGTATAATGTAAAAATTTAAATAAAACCAAAGACTTAAGATTTTATTAGGTTAAAAAGTGTGATTACGTTCTTTTTTTTGTGTACATCAGTTAAGTTTTTATTATATTTGGTATTATTTATTATTTGTTTTAATTTTATTGAATTAATATTGAAATGGAATTACTAAATAAAATTACAATTAAATTATAACAATAATTAATATATATATATTTTTTTTTTAATTTGGAGATATTTAAATAATTTTTAGTTTTTCATCAATAAAAAATAAATTTACTATTACTTATAAAGTGAAATATTTCATCATAAAATACTACAATTTTTTAATTATAATACCTTTGTAACTAATAAATAATATGATTATCTGGACAATGTTTATTCAGAGTATGAAATAAATTTACGGTTGGTGTGTAATAGGTATTAAAGATACTTATAATCATATTGCTTATTATTTATTATACCTATAAATATTTTTCAGTTCATATAATTTTATTTTAAATAATTAATAATACCATCATTCACAATTTTACATATTTGATTAATAAATGTATGATTTTATATTTTTCCAAATTGTTTCAATAAATTAATAATTGTTTACATTTTAGATGTTGATAAACAATATTTAGATATCATAACGATAAAATCAGTTACAAATTTTTTATAATCTTTAATTAATATATAAATGTACAATGAAAATTTTTATTGTAACAATACAAAATTAATTTAAATCTTTAACTTTAGGTTTACAACATATTCAGTACCTATTGTTTTACAAAATAAATAAAACTTATTTTATACCATAGCAAACCTAATATGTAATAAAAAGAACCCATTTGTCAATTTTATTAATATATAAAAAATAATCAAAGTAACTTTTATAATTACAAAAATGATTTTATAATTGTCATTCATTTTAGATCATAATTTAAAGAAATAAATTATTGTCCAATTGATAATATTTTCTTGATATTTTTTTAGTGTTTTATAGTTAATACCACAGACTAATATGTCCATGGGTAACTATGAAATGATCAAAAATGAAATAACCATAATATATGTTTAATTTTATATTTTTTTTCTTTTAAATATTATAATTTAATTTGATGTTTAATAAACAGTACAATAAACATAATTTTTTTTCTTTTAAATATTATAATTTAATTTGATGTTTAATAAACAGTACAATAAACATAATTTAAAAAGAGACATCTAATTTATGAAAAATTTTAGATTATATTTCAGTTTCACTACAATTATATTATTGTACATAATGCTCTTTACCTATGCAATTGGATTATTACATAATTTTAAACATTAATGTAATATAATTTTTGGATTTACAAATTATTTTAATAATTATATGTTTGTGTCATGTTTTTATAACATACACTTGACATACTCCTTTACATAGGTAAGTCCTTGTATAAATAATTACATGTAAAAATCTTACAATTATATATTATATAAATTGATTTGTTCATCATTAGGTATATAAAGTAATAATTTATAACATAAATAAAAATATATTTTAATCAATGTCATTTGGTTACAAGAATTTTTTTTTTTTTACCAATTTAAATGTAATTAACTTAGAACACTTGTATTATAAACACTTAAAAAATAATAATCAAGAAGTATAAAATATAACTTTTTAAGTATAAATAGTAAATACTTCTTTAATAATGCCACCATAATAATTAAAAGAAGGGTCTAATAAATTTATTAAGTTTACTTTTTAATATAATAAAGAAAAACAGTCGTTTGTGCACTGATAATAGTACAGCTAATAACGAACATTATTTATAAAATTAAAACCTATATTTTAGTCAAATTGAATTTTCTTTATTGTACTATATTTAAGAATTTAAATATTACAGAAATATAAATGTTATATTACAAATTAATATATCTAATTAAGAGTTATGAATTTGTCATCTTATATTTTTATGTATAAGAAATTATATCAAGATTAATGATTAATTAACTTGTAGATGACTACAATTTAGCGAAGTACTAGAGTTACAAAATATATATTGAAACCTCAATTAATTATTTTTATATCATGCATGCATGTAAATATTACAAATACATTTTATACTCTTTCTAAATTGTTATGAGGCCTATATATGCATTTTGGATATACCATTCTTGGACTTTAACAAAAAAACGTTGATAGATTACTAACAAATTACATAATTCCCAATTAAAACTATCACTAAATTGTATTTTCAAGTTGATTAGGTACTTAGTTATAAAAAAGTAAAATATTGAATTTATTATAAATTACGTAAAAATTGAGAATACAATTTTAGACAAATATTACTAAATTGTCCAATTAGTTAAAAAATAATAAATTATATTCTGTAATTTTTAAATTTGTTGCATACTACACATGTATTAATAGTAATATATTTATTATACAAATTAAATTAAGCAAATTAAAATTTATTTTAAAATTATACATAGGTAATAACATAGACATATAAACTTATAAATTATAGGTCTATGGGTAATAAGTATATAAAGTGAACACAAATAGGTAATAAAAAAAAAAAGCATAGAAACCTACAAAGTAAAAAATTTATTAAATACATTAGTGTTACATCATATTATGCAAAAACATAGATTGTTGTATTAAAGATAGTATGAATTACAAATGCAGGTATATTACAATTATTTTCCTTTTATTTTTATATGTAAGTCTCAAGGTAACTTACTTAGTATTTATTAAAATTAACTATAATCTATAAATTATATTTAGTAATTTGTACATTAGATACATTAAAACAACCAAAATTTTCTCACTATTAATATAACTTTATGATTAATAAAATTAATTACAAATATAAAACAATGAAAAACGCATAGTTAATATCATTAATTAATAAACTTCATTGAAATATAATTAAAAATTATATAATACATGCAATGTTAAAAATATTATTAAAATTAGATATTATTTATTAATCTAATATATTATACTATTATAGTAACTTAAACAGAATAATATATCTAAAAAATATACATAGAAAATATTATTCATATATTTTAAGCATATTATTGAAATTTAATATTTTATTTAGCAATTTAAAAAAAAAAAAATGTATAACTTGTATAACAATCCAATTGCAAAATAAAAATGTGTAATTATCAAATAATAAAGAATTAAAATTAAAAGAAATAGGAGTTTATTTATTTTAAATTAACAATTTTTATATAATTTACAAAAACACAAATGTTTATTATTTATTATCATTATAATTTATAAAGTTATATTTATATATAAATATAAATTTGAATAAACAACAAATGTGAATGAGTTAACTCATACAAATATACTCAAAATGTATTTTAAAAATTATACAGTTCTATACTTAAAGAGTATATTTAAGGTGTATGTACTTAAAACTTCCTAACTCATATTCATTTATAAAAATAAATATTTTTAATTAAGAGCAAAATATTTAATAAATTGCATTAATAATGTATACTTACATACATGTATAACATATATTATAAATATGTAGGTATATATTTTTATTTATTATCTTGTGTATTCACACATCTTACAAAACACTAATTTATTTTATATCTCTATTTGAAATGAAAAAATGTATTTAAATTTTAATTGCATGCATTATATTTCAATTAACTAAACAAAAATAGTAGTCAAATTACTAATTAGATGTATACAATTTTAATTAGCTTTATTTTAATTTTAATATGCTTTTTATAAAGGTTAAGTTTTAAGCTTTAATGGTAAAAATAATTTTTAGTCGTTCTTATACATTTGTTGATATTGTAACATTAATTCCTAAATTCCCATTATCTGCAAACAGCTGTGCTGTACTTGTATCAAATACTAAACAATCTGAATTCAAAATTGCTGTTGAAACTCCTTCGTGTATGCTTCTTGGTGTTGCTTCCCAAGCTAAACGTCTTCGATGTCCATTAAGTTCTAATCTATAAGCAAAATTTTCACATTGCTTTCTGCTGCCAATCAACTGAACAATAGCAAAAAACTGTTGGTGTCCTTCATATTTTTCTTGTTTTTCTAAAACAAGCATAAAATGATGACCAAAACATGACTGCATCATAACCCAATCGACAGCACCAGGAAGATTTATATCAGTAGCTAAAAATACAATATCTTCGCCTTGTAAAGTTGTAATTGATTTATGTGCAACCATCAAGTGTTCCATAACTTGTTCCAAACCGCCTTGCCATTTACATGATGCTCCTGGACAAGGACAAGTATACGGGCGGCATTCACACAATTCTTCATGTTCAACTTTTTCAGAATGCAATAACGACACAGGACAACCAGATGAAGAATATTTACATGGAAACATGACTGTTGAAGCTACTTTTTCCATAGCTAAATTGCGAATGTTTCCTAGTGGACCACGACATGTTGGACAACAGTTAAGTTTTGGTCGGCATGTACTACATACTAAGTGTCCACTTTGACACTGCAATATTGGTGGTAAAACATAATCAAAACAAACAGGGCATTCAAATAATGATGCTAAATCAGCAGATATTGATGCAGAGTTAGAAGCAGAGCCACCAACATTATGAGAGATGGGATGAGAGATATTATTTCCAACTGCACTTCTACGTTTTGTTCCACTACCGCCGCCGCCACTTGGTAATAAAACACTTACAGTACCAACATTAGCAGTTGGATTACCAATTGAAGTTCCACCATTATTTGATCCACATCCACTCATTCTTGACTCTTGCTCAGTTACTAAATGGTGGTTATAATCCACAATACCACTATTAATGGAGACCGGGGTGTTTTCTGCCATGTAAAGCTAACAAATTATCATGAGTGCATTTAATCAAGATTTTGGTAAAGAAACACATGAAAACTTTATTAATATAGACCAAATTAGTTGTTTAATATTTAATACGAATTGTCAGAAAACAAACAATTTGGATGATGAAACAAAAGAATATGCAAAATTATACAAATTTTCCATTTCTTATTATGTGTTTTATTAAATTATAATTGCATACAAATGCTGCTACGAACATAAAAGCATCTCACACATACTTAAGAATTACATTCTTCAACTTGATGTGTACTGTGCATCAGGTATCAGGAATGGTACTTTTCCGTTGCGCATTCTAGTACTATTCCGTAAAATAAATACCCAATGGTCGATGAATAACAAAAGGGCATCCACTATATATGAATAAATAATTAAAACATGTACTATGTATCGCGAAATAATAATTATATGAATAAGAATAAACAACTTACAATTGCCAGTTAAACAGATGCATGTGGAGATGAACACAAAAAAACTGCGAATTGTGAAAAAATAATTAGTTTACGGTTTATCGTATATCCCGTTCAGTATTTGCTGCTTTCAATGATTAATGAATATGACAATTATTTTATCTATTCATCTTCATATTGATACGATAACATTTTATAAGAGGATAGATTAGTAAACAGTGTAACCACATTTACGTAATTAATAATGTAACAGAATAAATATGAATTCATACTTCATAGTAGTTTCATACCACTAAATGATGTACCTAATATTTTATTTTGATAAAAATGGGAGCGGTTCTGTTTTACGGAAATAAGTTATGAGTTATGACCATAAACTAATAAACTATAATAAATACGAATTTATTAATAATATATACGCCACTACGACTACGGTCTTAAAATTTATATACAAGTTGGGCAATTTGTAAATATCATGGGTTAACTAAAAATGAATTTAATAGTCAGAATGTCTTAGAACGCCATCTATCAACTTCTTCTTTGGTAGTAATTTAATCCATCTATGACATTTGGCGGTAAAATTAAACTATTTTTCATATTAATTATTGCTATTTAGTAATTAGTATTTTTAATTTTACACTGTCATTCTTTTCTGTAATATTGTCAATTGACTTTGACATTGTACCATTGCAATTTGCAATCGTCAACTTTATAATAGATATTCGATTTTAACTTTTTAAGCAAAGCGATAAATGTATTGGTTTTACACTGATGTGTGACTTTTTTGGTTTTTATGTTTGAAAACACTTTTTCTACCCGAAATAATGTTACGAATTTCACGAATAGCATAATATGTTTCCAATTGGAAAGTGTACTTTATTTAGACCATTTTTAGAATTTCTCAAAATTGATCTTATGCGATAAGAAAAACGACCAAGAAATGATGAAAAAACGACATTGAAAAAACTGAAATTTCGATTTCAATATTTCACGAGAATTCAGGTAATTTAAACTAACGGTTTTACCACATATAATAACTATATATATATAATATCTATATGAACACCCAAAAAAATTTTCAAGTCTCTATCTTAAAAATTGCCCAAGTTATCGTGAAATATAAAAATTGAATTCGAACAAATACATTCTTCGCTTCGCTCAGAATCTAAAATTGTAAAAAAATATACCTATAAAATAATCTATGTATTATACTCTTATTATAAACTTAAGTGTATTTGGGGCCCCTGTGAATTGCACACAGCACACCCAACACTCCCGTAAATTTCGCTACTGATTCACTTATCTAATAGGTACTTAGGTAGATAGTAGGTACTCTAATAGTAAATTAGTATTCACTACCTGTATTATAATTATAAAGAATATAAACAGTATGAATTACGAATGTTAAAAATCATAGTTTACAAAATAATATATTATTATATTATATATCTTCACAAAATGCCCTCTAATCTCTATTCTAACCCGATAGCCATGTAAATACTAAATAGTAGGTATATACTATTTATTAATTTATAGAAGTCATTTATTCTTAATATTTTTTAGGCGGTTGGAAATCGATATTATTTTCAAGCATTTAGATCAATAAGCAAAACAATAATTAAGACCTTTCCAATTGTTCAATTTTAATTTTGAAAAAATATTTGAACTTGTGAACCTTTTTTCTATGTTATGTAGGAAATAGTTTTTTATTTTATGTATTTTTAATATACAAATTAAAATTAGAAAAATCTGTAATTTTATAATATGTTATATTGGACGATCCAGATATAATATTGAAAATCGATTTCCTACATAACGTAGAAAAGAGGGCTACGAATTTAAATATGTTTACAAAATTAAAATTGAATAATCGAAACTATGCTAATTTTTCTTCAGCTTTTGATGCTTTTTAAATAGTTATTCAAATCAAATAGTCAGATCAAATATTCAGATCAGTAGTCCAACAATGACTTGTGCATGCGCTTGTGACCGTTAGTTTATTTCTAACCCGTATAATAGGTATTTCCAGTATACTATACAATCTTTGACGACGCATCTACTCATACTATAATGATCATTTACGTTTCACACAAACACACTGCGTAACGAGAAAAAATTGTAATATTGCCTATACATAACTCCTTAATAAATAATAGTCGCTTTCAATCCCCTTTGAATTGTATAATGTATAAATAATAAATTAATACTGAATTAGTGAAAGTGTACTATGTGGAGTGTAGAACTGTAAACCTATTTATATGTATTTATTTTTATGTTAATCTATTATGTGCATGACATTATTGACATTTGATAGTCATTATCTTATATACATTAGAGATTAGGCTTAATAAATATCATTATTATACAATTTAAAAAATACAAATAATACTTATTACTTGTATTTGAATATTACCAAATGACAAATACTATAGTTAAAGATAATATTTAATAGTTTAATACCAGTCGCCATTCTTTTCTATGGACGCCAGTCGGCCTCGGCACTTCGCCACTTCAGCAGTCGTCACACGTCACAGCTCACAGCTGGTTAGCTGGTTAGCTGGCGAGTTGTTCGTGCACTTGATTGACGATTACGAGTTATGACATTGTGCTTAATGCGCAGTAGGATGTTGATCTATACTTAGTTTTATAATAATCATGTGAAAGATTAGTATTTTTAGAATATATAGATACTAGGTAGTCATTTTTTTGTTTTGTTTTTGTCTTCAATAATTTTATTAGAATCATACACTATAATAATATAGGCATTTGACAGGAGTTTAATAATAATAAATAAATAATATAATAATCTTACTAATTATTACACTAACATAAAAATATAAATTATATTGCAATTAGTTTTATGTGGATATTGATACCTATTGCGTTTTCATTGAGTGCTTTAAAAATTGTTTCCACTACGATCAGTTGTTTTTTCAATGAGTTCAATTCTATCCGTTTACAATATTATTGTATGGTACCCTCCGTGAGCACCAACGCTTAAGGCACAGTAAGATATTTTAATAAATGGTAATATATTTTGTTTAAAATATTAATATATGTACAAATTATTTTTTTTATAATGTGAACTACCTACTTATGTTTAATGTTTTTAGATTTTAAAAGAGACTTGCTATAATTTAATTTATAATTTGGATCAAAACGATTGATGGTACACTGCATTAATTAGTATGTGTTTGAAAGAATAGTAAATATTGCCATAATAATTATTGAACTAATTTATTTTTATTTTCACAGGTCTACTTTATTTATAAAAATGTTTTCTTCAATGTTAGAAGTGTTCAAAAAAAAATCTGTTGGACAACATAATGATAAAGGTAACTCAAAACAAGATACAGTTGAAATTGCTCAGAAAAATGTTAAAATATTATTGAATAAAATTAATCAAGAATCAGAGAACTACCCTGTTGAAAATATTTCCTCTGGCGATTCTGAGGTGTTTTCATCTAGTATGTGTTTAGAAAAATCAATTAAATGTAATTTCCTTGATAATTGTAAAAATGCCAGTATTGCGAAAAATCAAACATCCGTTGAAGATATCAAAAAGAATAAATTATATAATGAAATTGAATCTTTACATTGTTTATTTACCTGGCAATTAAAATCAGAAAAAGATATTGTTGCAAATATAAAAAACAAATATAATGATAATATTTTGGATTTGTCTTTATCTGAATTTACATTTGTAAGGTAAATATATTAACATATTGTTTTAATTGAATAGGTAATTATTTATCATTTTATATTGTATTAGATTTATTTTTACAGATTTATTGGCAATTTAATAATTAGTTATGAATTATTTCAAAATGGTGAATCATATCAAAGTGATATGAAAATGTTGGAAATTGGTAATTGGCTTGATAAATTGGATAAAAGTACTGATGAATTTTACCTATCTATAAATATTGGATTAAAGCATATTAGGATGGCTAATTTTGTTCATGTACTATTTTCTACAGATGAAATTTCTGGATCAAAATGGGTAAACTTACATATTTTTATAAGCCAAAAATAATTAAATTTTATTTAACTAATTTTTACAAATTTAACAAATGGTACTTATTGACTATTGCGACTACCTTTACATGGTGTATTATGTTGGTAATCACAATTCACAACATGCAAGTTTAATTCATAGTTGGTACTTGTCTAACTACTCCTTGGTACTGTAGTTAATTTACTTCACAAGGGAAAATAATCCCCGTTGAATATGTAACAAGAAAAGCTTAACATATTAAATAAAAATTTGAAAAAATGCATTAAATTAAATTGTATAAATTTCAAAATACCTCAGTTATAAACTTAAATTTATGTACTCAGGAATGCTGTGTTAATGCATTAGGTCACAAAAAATACAAATACAAATATAATTATGTAAAAAAAAAACTAAGTTACATAATTTATAGACATATATGAATATTTTATAAATTGTAATTATATCGTAAATATATATTGCTACTTTTAAAATTTATCTTATTAATTAAAAAAAAACTTTAATTATTTAAATTAAAAACTAAGTGTTTAATTTTTACTAAAATATAATTAAATATTTAATGTTAAAAAAAAAAAAATTATAATTCATTTTGTTTTTTAGTTGTTTGATGAAATTGTTCCATTTGATAACATGGATAATAAATCAAAAGCTGCTGTGCATGCCATACATGCTGTCATATTAATTGAATATAGTAAAAGTATTAACTGTTTTAAAAATGCTTCTAAATATGCTAAAAAAGCATGTGAATTGGATCCTGAGACTTCTCATTGGTTTCATATTTATACACTCGTATTGATTGCTCAAAGACAGTCTGTACATACTGAAAATTTGTGCATAACAGAAAAAGAAATTCATTTAGCTATTCAGCAAGCAGTTATGTTTTCTGATGGAAAAAATACTTGTTCCATTAATTCACTCATATCAACTGTTCTGAATAAATTTGTGGCAATCGATTATCAAAAAGCATTATTCACTTCTAAAACATTTAATTCAAATATTGTAAGAATATATTATAATTTAAAGTCTAGTTTATAGTTAAAATTATTTTTAATGTTTAGAATAAGAAATATTAAATCTTGTATGTTCATATAAACATAATTTATACTAGTTGATAACCACATTGCATTTAAAAATATAATATTAATAACCAATTATTTTGTGATAAATCACTTTATGTGGTTGATCAATGCACATTAATAAAATAAAATATATTTATGAAATGTTTTTATAATTAAATAATTTTCTTACTTGTAAATAATTAAAATAAATAACTAAGACATACAAAAAAAATTTCTGAGAAATTACAATAATAGGATAAAGTTTATATTTATAAATTACTTAAAATATATTAAATAATAAATATTAATAAATAATAAAGAAACTGACCATGTTTGGAAAATATTTTGATGTCTACCTAAATTCTTTTTAGGCAATATTGAACTATATATTAAATTTTACCAAATAGTATAAACTAGGTTTAAATATGTGTTTGGAACTATGTTTTAAATAAACTTTGATGGTTTAAAACTAATTGCAATAAATTTTAATATAGAAAAATCCGAGATTTAAAAAATAATTTTCAAATTTGTTACTAATAAATATTTTTATATTTAAATTAAATTATATTTATTTATTAAATAAAAAAAAAAAAAATATTTATTTTAATGAACTTTTAAATCTAAGAAACAACATATGAGACAAGATGTATTATACTTTATTAAAAATCTAAATCATAAAAATGATACTTAATTATTGATATGTATTTAAACAACAATGTTGTCATCCTCAGCGCTACCAAGAAAAAATAGTGCTTGGTATGAATTTTGTTTTGTAGGTTTTTAATAAAATTTAAAATATTTATAAGTGCTCTATTTTATTTTAAAGATGTATAATGTATGTATATTTAATAATATAAGTTCTTATGTGATTTATATTTTTATTAATTTTAGAATGAAAAAAATTTACAATTAAATTTAGAAGAAGATATGAAGATAATAATTAAGAAACATAATCATGGTGAAGATGTAATACCATATCTAATGTCTTTAGCTTATAAATATAATGGACGTAATAAATCAAAAATATTGGCTCAGATTTGTTCTTATACAATATTATTTAAAAATAACTTCAAAGCTGGTGTTGAACAGTTTTTAATCTTTATTGATGAACCAAAAATGTATAAAGATCTCATTATAGTAAGTTTATTATTTTAATTATTTTACTTTATTATAGTACATAATATACTTATTGGAAGTTAAACATTAAGATTATTAAAAAAGTAATATTTAAGAAAATGTAATAGTATGTTATATATTTATATATGTATGCATCAAGGGTGTAGGTATAAATTTTCTTTGGGAGGGTTCAAAGTAGGAACCATGATCCCCCAGAAAGAGAAATTTGAAAATAAATTACCCAATATAATATTGTGTACTGTAAGGGTTATTTTAATTATTTAATATAGTAGGTAGGTATTACAAATAAAAAAAAAAAGTTGAAAAATAATTATAATTTATCTAGCATAAATTTATTTTTCAATGGGGAGATTTGAACCACAAAACCCCCTTACCTATGCCCTTTGGTACATATAAGATATAACTAGTAATAATTACAAAAAAAATATGAGAATATTAATATTATAATTTGTTTTCCAAATTATAATTTATATTGTTAAATTATATTTTCTTTTCACAGTGTTTTTATTTATTTATTTTTTAAATATATATTTACCTAATTTTAAACATTTTGAAATAATTTGTTTTAGCATCATAATTCGTTGTTCATTAATGGTTCAAAGAAATTTAATTTGGCAGAACTCATTTGTAATGAAATCAGATTGATTACTAAAAATATGTGTGATACACGTATTGAGGATATTTTATTTTATTATAACGTATTTTTAAAAATCAAAGAAATATATAATATTAAATCAAAAGACGTTGATCCATTGATGAAAATTTCACTTAATGGCAATTCAACTTCTAGATGTACAAATTCAGTATATAAAGATGAAACTGTTTTAATTAATGAAAGTGTTAAAAATAAAAATGTATTATTAAAGTATGAAATTAAAAATGGTTTAAAACAAAAGAACTTGCAAAGTAATAATTCTAAAGTATTTACTAATTCTAGTTCATCGAACAAGGTAAAAGAAACTAAGAAAATAAGTAATTCAAGTAATGTTAGTAAAACATGTCCAATAACATCAAATTATATATTTCTTATGGATATGATTTCTTATGCAAATTCTATTGTAAATATATTTTGTAATAATTCTAATACAGAGCCATTAGAACATTTTAATTTTCAAATTAAACCAGAAACAGAATTATCTGATATACTTAAAAAAACATTAATTAATTCAAAGCAACATTATAATTTATATAATGATGGTACTCAAAATTACAATATAAATTTTAATGGAAACAATACAAATGTTGACCATTATCAATCATATCAATATTCAGAATCATTACCATTACATGGTTTAAAATTAAACTCAAGTTTTCAATCTAATACTGATTTATCTGTTATAAAAACTAGTAATGCAACATTAAATTCGACAATAATAGATACTACTTTATCAATGTTACCAAAATCTTCTACTTCTCAAGGAACTTATAAAATACATCTTAAAAAAAAATTAAAACAATATCGTAAAAGTTTTAGAATATATACGGATGCATCAAAGATTCAGAATAATGTTGGAATTGCTGTTGTATCCAATAAGGACATATATTGTTATAAATTATCATCAGAATATACATCATGTGATGCTGAAGCAGTAGCTATATTAAGAGCTTTAGATTATGCTTTAGCAGAAAATTATAATGATTATTTAATTCTTAGCGATTCGTTGTCTACTTTAACATGTATTCAAAATACAAATACATCATCCGATGTAATTAATAGTATATTATACTTAATACAAGCACATCAATTAAAAGGAAATTTAATTAGTATATTATGGATTCCTGGTCATAATTCAATTGAAGGCAATGAAAAAGCTGATAAACTAGCCAAAAAAATTGCTACATCATCAACTGCAATAACTTATTCCCATAATTCTTTTTAAAAATTATGTGAAAACATAAGTTCTTTATAGTAATAATTTAGTTTTAAGTTTACTTATTAAGTAATTGAAAACACATGCATACTTGCTGTATACTTAATGCATAGGTATACCAACTAACCGTGGCTGTTTAATAGTTTAGAACAGTGTTTAAATAGGAAAAAGGAAGTAAATGGATTATCGGACTTTCAAAAATATTTACATTCTCCAAAATGATTTTGTATGAAGGTATACTATATCATGAGGGATTTGATAATTATCAAAATAAATAATAGTAGAAGAGCTCCGTTCCTATGCTTTCATCTCAATTCGAGCACTGGTTATGTTGAGTTAGATACTAGGTACTACCAACTATTAGGCACTGCATAGATATGCTTCAAATATCTATGCAGTGGGAATTGGCAGCCATTATGAATGGATTTATACAGACAATACCATTTTCATCAGCTAAGGTTTTCTCTTAACTTGAATAAATTATGGTATAAATCCAATGGTCAAAAGTGATGTGTAGTATACTGATAATTTGATATTAAAACTAAGGAATAAGGGGATGTAGCTCACATATAGCTCAGGAATCAGGACAATAAAAGGATTGCAATTAAAAACAATTGCAATGGAAAAGTTACCCTAGCATTAATTTTTAATGTTTAATATTGTTTTATTGTTTGTGAATTAATTAATTGTTTATACTTATATATATCTGTATCTAGTTTGTACTGCTCATTAAACCATGAGTCAATAGAAATATTAGAAAAATAGAAATGGACAAATGGTATTGGTGTTACACATAAGATAATATAGCCACAGATTAGATATATCTGAGCAGTGATAATATATTATTTAAATATAAATTGATAAGGAAAAAAAATTCATTATAATCAATGTTGGTACGATTACGTGATGAAACATAATCACAATTAAATTTTATCTTTTTCGGTATTGGGGCTATATTTATATTGTATTACATTAATAAATACATATTAAAGTAATCTAAAAAGTAAAAATAAATATGTTAAAATATGAGTATAAAATTAATGTTTATATATTTTGTTTTAGCCAATGAGTGACAATTGCTATTGCTTTTTCTTTGACTAAAGCCAAGAAGTCGTCCGTGCATCCTGGCAGGGCTAGAGTGCACTGCAAGTGGTCATCTGATTGGTCATTTGCTTTTTAGCTACCCCAGTTCTTAACCTGTTTAATGTTTTCCATATAATCCATGGTTGGTTTCTTCCGCATGGTAAATGCTCAGCAAGAGGGACATGTTTTTTTTACATTGTAGCTCTTCTCTCAATTTTCGTTTTCTCTGTAATACCGGTGGATCTTGGATCGTGGTTGAATTGGCAATAAAGCTTCTTCAAGATTTAAGTTTCTTTTGGGGCTCCTGAGTAATCATACTTGGGGTATCTTTGGTCCTCTCTATGCATGTGGCCACATTTACGTATTCCTGGTGGAGCTATTCCTGCTAATGGATGTGGCGTTGGTTTAAGGCATCCTGTTATTACCCTACATGTCTCATTAAGGGCAGTGTCAATATGTTTTGTATGTTTAGATTGGTTCCATACTGGGATAGCATATTCACCAGCAGAGAAACAAAATACTAGTCCAGTAGTACGGATTGTGTTTGGAGTTGCAACCCACTTGCTACCCGCTAGTTTCCATATAAGGCTGTTTCTTGCTTAAACTTTCATTTTAGTTTTCTTACACTGCTCTTTGAATGTGAGAGTTCTGTCCAGTGTGACCTCTAGGTAAACTGGATGTTTTGTATTTCCCAATGGTTTTCCAAGCCATTCAACTTTTAGTTCTCTTTTTGCCTTGCAGTTTCGGAGGCGGAAGCTGCATACCTGTCTTATCTGGATTGGGTCTTGGTTGGTTTTTTATGGAATCATTTGTTAATGTATAGATAAATATTTTAAGCAAATTATTATCTACATTAGTTTATATTAATGTATCTAAATACAAAATAATTTAAATTCCTTAACTATTGATACTACTACATTATAATACAAGTATAAGTCACAGTTGTTTTTAGAAGTTTAAAATTTTGAAAATGCTTATATTATTTTTATGGCTTAGATACTTGGTCACATGCCTATTCTTCTATATCCATAGAAAGTAGTTTTCATGTTCTTATTCCATGATCTCAAATATTCAAATACGAATTATTGTTTCATATTTTAGTTGTGGCAATGGGAAATTATTATTATCCACCACCCACAGTAATGTAGATATAAACCTATTACATGATCAACAGGTAAAATTTTGTTCATTGTCACTAAGGGGTTTAAACTTTTATCTGTTTCACATATTTTTATGTTTTAAATTCTCACAAGGTAATTTATGATATGGTTATTGGGGTATTGATTTCTTTTTAATTCTTACGCACTAGTTTATAAGTTTGATTAAGGGTCGTTTGATATTTTAAATTATTGTTTATGTTATGTCTAAATTTCTAAATAATTATACAGTAATATAAAATATTGAAAAATTTTTTACTATATTTTTTCTCCTGTTTTACTGATGCATATATATTTTTTTTATAATTCTGTTATAACTCTTAAGTATTTGTTACCAATCAATGATTTTTCTTTATAATACAAGTTAGATAATTTTTTCCATGATCTACTTATAAATAAATTAGTTATGATTGTTTTATTTTAAACTTTTGAGTTATAATGTATTTTATTCAATATAGTTGTATTTGTTAATCAATAATATATTAATTATATACCTATATAAAAAATAAAAATGTTGACTTTTTTATTATACCCAAGTACTTAATTGTATTAAGTAGGTAATTAATTTTATTATTATTGACCTTGACATACCAGCTACCTCAGACTTGTATATTATATTATATTATATTTGCGTTATTCAAAAGAAAATGTTAATATATGAATATTATATATACCTATATTTATTAAATATTGTGAATTTGTGTTGCATTGTTATAAGTATATACCTATTGATAGTTATCAGGAATATGTATGCTTTTAATGAAATTCTAAACTTTAGGTATTATACCTAAGTTTATTATAAATAAAATAAAATCAAAGTATTTTTAATTTATATGGTTTGCTTCTTTCTTATTATTTTTATTTATTTATTTCTAAAATATGGGACGAACCCTATGATACAAGAATGACATTAAACAATAATAATATAAGCTCAGAGGAAAACCAGGCACAATATTAAAGAGAGAAAGAAGAGTTAGTATTCGCAATGCACATTAGACTGATGATCGGCGAGTTAAGATAGTAATAAAAGAAAGATAAGGGTATATGGAATGGAACAGATGATCGTGATTCGTGACTGTCAATTTTAGATGAAAGAATATTAGATAGAAATGCTATGTTTGCTGAGTGGCGACAATCAGCAAGACTTTCTAGAGAAAAGAGGCATTGGATTGGTGTGTAATCATGAGGTGGACAGGGTACATTTAATTTGTAGGCAGCAAAGAATTTTCTTTGAGCCCTTTCAATCATCTTCCGTGCAGGGGTGGGGGATGGGTCCCAGAGTATGGTTCCATGCTCAAGGAGGGGACGAACCAACAGATGAAAGTTTTTAATGGAGTGAGAAAGTGAAAATCTGTAGTCAGGATTTATGAAGTCAAGCAGCTTAAAAGCCTTACAACAGGTTAACTGGATGTGAATATTAGGGCACAGGTTACGTGAAAGGGTAAATCTTTAATCTTCTACAGAATTATTGCATATTTTCAAGGGGATATTGTTTACGTATAATTGAATGCAACATTAGTCCGACAAAAATTCATTACTAAGCAATTTATTATTAGCAATTAAGTCCCAAAGATTCACCCTATGACACTAAACGCTGAAGGTCGTTTTGGAGAAGATGACAGTCTGAGATGGATTTGATATGGAGGGAGATTTTCATATCGTCAGCAAATATGAGGAGTTCGGCATGCAAGGACGGAAGGGGCTGAATTTACGAATAATGAAGACAGGAGTGGAGAAAGAACAGCAGCTTGTGGTACACTAGATGGAGTGAAGAGGTAATATATATATATATAGGGTTTTATTAGTGAGATAAAGTGGAGTTTGACACGATGAATCGCTGGTGGACATTTGCAGCTTACTTGAAGTGGAAGAGTAATCAGATACATCACTGACAATATCTGTGTATACATTATTAGTAAAGGAAAATTAATGTGATGAATCTGCAATAAGAGGACTCAAATTCTTGTTTTTCTTTTTCTTTTCTCTCTTCAATAATATTTTAGTTATAGCTTATAGGTTAGGTTATATATTTAAATATAGCTATAGGACAATTAATACAAATTGCAGTATAAAATTAAAAAAAAAGTTTTTTTTTTTTAGAAAAAAAAATACATCTACAATCTATACAATTTTTGTACAATTAGATTTGATAAAAAAAAGGATAGAATTGACAGAAAATATTAAGATTGGGAAGTTATCCATTGATAACAAATGAGAAAGTTAGAATTGAAGATATAAGGAATGATAAAATACTATCATCAGGCGGTCACACGTTACAAGTGCAACCGCAAGTAAAATAAAATTGTGGAGTGGGTAGCTACTTGTCATTAGTAAATATGATGGATTTATATTAACTGGCACTTTCAGTTTTACTAATACTAAGCACTATTTTTCTATTTTTACTATATTTAAGTCATGATTTTCAATTACGTGAGTTTGAGTGCGAAATTCATTTGACGATGAAGTAATATACCCAGCTGTACTGCAACATATCTTAATTATAATTCTTGATGGCCATATCACTCAAAATATTCTGAATCCTAGACTGTGCGTTCAAAGCTTGGTCATATGGTAAAGTTTTTAACTGAGCAGCGACACTCTTACCAAAACAATCGAATTGGTTTTTTGGAGGTTTTGGCTTGTCTTTATTTATAATTTTTTGAAGTTTTTTCATTTTATCCTTTTGATTTAATACATTTTTATTATTAAACTGGTTTGGTTCTTTGAAATTGTATATTGTTTCTGCTGAGATGTTGGGTGAATTAGCAGATACACTAGTAGGCTCTTGAGTGAAAGCAAATGACATATCAGAGTTCTGTTGGTCTGAAGATTGAATGTTGAAATCCTGTGGTTTATGAATGAAATCTTGAGAACTTTCCATCTAAAAAGAATAGTATAACACAAATAGTATACATTTTATGCATAAAAATAGTATATAATTTAATAGGATTTAATAAAAATAACTAGGTAATTAGGCAATAAAAAAAAATTAGGAAAAAGTAAGTAAATGTATCTTTCAAATGAAATACAATACAATTAAAATAATGTTTTAGGTTATTGCCACACATGAAGAGTGGAATACAATAGAAAGGGGATTTAGCTTAAGGCGGAATTTCCCAGGAGTATATGGAGATATTGAAGGAAAACATATTAATTAGTGCACCACCGGATCGTGGTAGTGATTTTTTTAATTATAAAGGGATAAATAGCCTTATTTTATAGGCAGTCATGGACAATGATTACTGTTTTAGTTTTATAAATATTGGAGCAAATGGGAGGTACTCAAATGGTAGCATTTTTCAAAGCAGTCCAATTTTCAATGACCTTAAGAAAAACATGTTACCCGGTGGATTTTTAGTTGAAGATGCTTCATTTCCACTGAAAACATATTTACTAAAACCATATCACCGTTCACCACTGACTTACTAATCTAACCACTGAACAAAAAATATTAAATTACCGACTTTCAAGAGCGCGGAGAATTGTAGAAAATGTTTTTGGAATTCTTATAAGATTTAGAATATTTGAACGACCTAGTGCTACAGATGTGGTGATAAATGATAAAATTATTCAGACAACATGTACTCTACATAACTAATTTAGGAAGATGTCAACTAAGTATTTGGCAAAGGAAAATATTGATCATGAATACATAGACACTGGACAAATCATTCAGGAATCTTCAAGAAATGAGAACTAGACATTGTTACCAAGTGTTGAGCGAATGGGTAGTAATCACTCATCAAGACAAGCAAGAGAAAAGAGAGAAAGTTATACAGATACTTTTACAATGAACATGTTGTTCCGTGGCAGTCAAGAACGATTCATTGACTGCCACGGTCAAATGAACTTTGGACAAAAGAACAAAAAATTCTATCTAACTTGTATTATAAAGAGAAATCATTGATTGGTAACAAATACTTAAGAGTTATAACAGAATTATAAAAAAAATAATTTATATATATATATTATATTTAACAACATGAATATTTATGTAATAAAATGTTTTTATATATTTACATTATCAAAAATTCTTCTTCCATCTACATTTAATAATGTATCCATTTCATCGAACATTTCAATTATAAGACTAATGTTAGGCTTATAAACAATTTCAGATCCGCTGATGTAAGTTGATTTTAAATTTCTTATTTTAGTTTTAACTTCTGGTACATTAAAACCAACAATATTCATAGCTTCTACAATTTTTTGGTAAGCCGATTCTCGCATTTGTTTATTGTTGTATAATTCACATTTTATATTCCACAGACATTCGTGAGTCCTAAGTTCTTGCACAAACTTAATGGTCGTTTCTGAATTCCATTTTTCAGCCATTTAAAACTTTTTATAAACATAAAAAAATAAACGCAAATAGATAAATCGAAAAATCAACAAAATACACACTTGTTGCTACTTGATACTTGTCAGTTATCACTAAGCAGTAAGCAGTAAGCGGCAGTAAGCACCAAACGGAGAACGGACGGTCGTCGGTCACACCAAATACTATAAACGATATAGTATATAGTATTTGTCATTTGACATTAGTGACAAGTACTAATGACAAGTCTACGCATCGTGTAAACTGTAAAGCACAGATCAGAATACTGTAAAGTAAACTAGGCATAACAATCCAAATAAGATAATTTGTGGTTATTTTTGTTTGTTCTTTGTTCCTATTTTTGTGCAAGTAATTGTTATTTACTATTTACTATCCGCCATGTGCTTAGGGTTGCCAACTTTCCTTTTGAAAAATACCGGCCAAAGTAAAAAAAAAAAAAAAAATCATCATTTTTCTATTAATTTATTTTAGATACAATAACTATTTCTAATGAAGTTTAATACAAAAACTACATACTAACGTGTGCTAAGTAAAATTAAATTGAACCTATCATCTATCAGATACAATTATACGAATTATGAGCAACGGCAGGCGCCAAGTACCTACACAAATACACAATAGTGTCAAGTAGAGGTGGGCAAAAAACATCGATGTTTTCGAAACATCGATGTTTTTGACCGATACATCGATGTTTTTACATCGATTATTTGTTTCGATGTATCGAAAAAAACATCGATGGATTTTTGATGTATTTAAAAACATCGGTGTCTTGAATTATAACCATTAAGCATGAATTAAGATAGTATGGATACCCGACGACCCATGTTAAAAATTTTATCACATAACACTTAAAGTTACTTTCGAAAACAGCTGATTTATAGACTTAGGGCGCCCTCTATACCCATCAAATAGTGACGGACTATTAATTATTATCATTAATTATCAGTTTATTCTTTCTTCTTTATGAAAAATTTGGAGAATATAGTTCTATTCGAATGATTATTTAATATTTATTATTTATTATAACTTAATTCATCGTAATTATTACGAAAAAAAGCGGGAATATAATTAAACCGTATTTATTTTATATAGTTAGAGGGCGCCCTAAGTCTATAAATCAGCTGTTTTTCGAAGCAATATTGTATGTCATTTTTTTTTGGTGCGTCGGGCATCCATACTATCTTAATTCATGCCATTAAGCTAAAAATATCATATGAACTTATACGTAATACGTTATTTTAATTTTATCAATTGGAAATATTATGTAAATATTCCATAATAAATATAATTTATGTCATGACGAAGTTATTTAAGTTATTTCGTCATGCTAGTAACTACACTTAAAATTAAAAGAAAATTTTTTTAAAAACATCGAAAAAACATCGATGTTTTTTCATAAATCGATACATCGAAACAACCGATGTTTTTTTCCTATTCGATGTATCGATACATCGAACATCGATGTTTTTTAAATTTTGCCCATCACTAGTGTCAAGTCAATATAATTAATAATAAGATTTATTGACACTTTTACAGATAACTAATTTAACAAAAACTATTAAATATTTTCAATAATTTTGTCATCTAATCAAAATATTCGAAATACCGGCTATTTATAGGCCGGTAAGAGCCTCATACCGGCATCTGGCCATTTTAGTTAATTATATTAAAATACCGGCCAGTTGGCAACCCTACATGTGCTATCCACAAACTAGGATATAAAAATGAACGTCGAAATCCAAAATGTTTCTCAAAAATATCTTAGTTCATTAAGTTCATTTTAATAATCATGACAAAATAAAGAAGTATATTAGCAAAATTTTAAGTTTCTAGTTTTTTTTATGTCTCACTGCGTCTAATTATAATGTAGGTTTATTGTAATAATATTGTCACAATAACAACCGTCCACTTAAAAAAAAAAAAAGTGTAATTAAAATAAGTGGTTAACATTATAAGTGGGTAACTGGCAAAGTTGAAAGTGGCAACTAATACGGTTAATTTCAATAAAATTTGTTGGTTTTTTTTCATTCTTATCACTTGTCCAATTGTAATGTCTATTTGGGTTTTGGCATAACACAATAGATAAATAATTAAGTATATTATAATTCCTGATGACACAAAATAATATATTATTTAAATTATTTTGTCATGGGCCATAGTCCATAGTTTAATGTTTATTTTATAGTAATAAGAATAACTCATAGAAAAGAGATTAAATTTGAATAACTATTATTTATTAACTAATAAATAATATAGTCCAAAACTCCAAACCAAATTATAGATATGAAATTGAATATTTATAAAATAATTATAATTAATAATGATTAATGAGCATTATAATATGAAAAAATAATTATTGTTTAATTTTATATTTATATCTAATCTTATCTTAAATTCTTAAACGCAAGTTTAAGAAGTGTAGTAGTTCCTCGGTAGGCTTCCAAGTACCAACCCAACTACCCGAGAAACAATATTTGTCAGGTAAGGTATTTAAAATATAAATAATACCCTATGAAATACCAATGATTTTTCTAAACGTTTAATATACCCCTCACTACACCAACAAATTACGTAATTCATAATTTAATTAAATAATTGGTATTTAATAATATTATTATTATATAACACGTCTGCTGTTGTCGTTTAGGCACGTAAATACGTAATTGGTAATTAATGTAATATGTATTTTACTATAAAAATTTTTCCACATTCTGCGTACCGTGTACGCCTGTACGTGTACGGTGTGTCTTCGCCTTGCCGGCAGACTACCGAAGTGCCGATAAGTATTGTGTGTTTGTGTTATTGTGTATTCGAAATTGGACGTTTTGTCATGTTGTTGTTTAGTTCGATCGTTTTTCGTTGTAAAATCCCCTCTTAAAAATCACATGGCTAATGTAATAATAATATTTTATATAGATTTGTGTTTTTGTTATCATCACATAATAAATGTATAGTCATAGTCATAGTGTTTAGCATGTAGTTACGTACTGTAGCCTCTATGCTCTAATGTTTATTTTTTGCATTAGATACCTAAATCGTTGAGTTTTGGTTTAATTCGTATTAGTTACTCGTTATTTGTTATATTTATATTAAATACAAGTTAAACTTTTCCCGTATTAACAATAATATTAAATATAAATACTAGTAACTGATTGTAGCTAATATTTTTTTAGACTGCACTAGGGGAGGTACAGCTGTAATAATCTACGCTATACTTCTTAAGGAGAAACTTTTAACATTTCATTTGACGCTGCTGTTTACTTGACACTTGTAAGTAGCGAACGATTTTTATAATAATTATTGAAAATTTTTAATAAAATTATATTTTATATTTCTGTCTCGACCTAACCTAACCTGACGTATAATACGTATAATAAATTTATGTAAGTACCACGGCGTTAGTTTTAAAATTTACCATTTTAATTTAGGTATCTTTAATCACAAGTACCTATACAATTTCATTACAATCCTCTACCTATTTACAATTCTCTCCTATTTATCGCCTTATGCGTCTTGCTAATGAAAACCCCTCCTTCAATTACCCTTAATTATTATTTTACTTGGTCTCTAATTTTTATCATTATTATTATTATTTTTTTTTCTAATTTGTTTGTTTTGTTTGTTTTTTTTTTATTCTTATTTATCAATTGTTATTACTGATGTCTTTTAATTTCTCCTTTATATATATATATATATTTCTTTTTTCTTTATTCATATAAATGTTCATTATTTCATTATAATGTTTTATACTTTTATTGGGCCTTGGCTTGTTTTGTGATAAAATAAAAAAATAAAATAAAATTTCTTGAGTTGAACATAAACCTTGTTTAAGTATTTAGGTTTTTTATATTTTAATTTAAAAAGAGTGTAATTTATATACCCACCTACCTAGGTACTTTTTTTCTTTTTTTTTTTTTTTCGTGTTTGAACCGACGACCCGGAGTGGGCCGCTTTCGCATTACTTCCTCCGGGAACCCACCTAGGTACTTATAATTTTTTTAAAGATGAAAAATAAAATATAATAAATGCTCATCAAGAAAAAATATTTATGTATTATTAAATAGTACCTATTTGGGTTATTATTTATTTAAATATATTATCCACAAGTTAATACGTCAACAATAAATACCTATATTAATTTTGTTAATCAAATTTATTTGGTTTTTACTATAAAGCTGTTTAATAATACATTTTAATAATTTATAAAATTTTAAATAGGTAATAAATAATAAACATTAAATATGTTTGCTTCAATGTTCAAATCGTTGTTCAATAAATCTGATGATAAAAGTAAGGCAAAAAAGATAAATAATGAAGTAAGCCTTGATATTGTTAAAAAAACAAGACAAGGTGTTGAGGATATGCTTATTGGATTGGTTGATATTGATAAACATTCAAATTCTAATAGTAGTGACAATGATATTGATGCTATTGATGCTATTGAAGCTATTGATGCTATAGAAGCTATTGAAAATTTGTCTATCACTGATACGTATTCTGAAAATTTAAATAATGATAAAACTGATCAAATAGATAATTCCAATAGTGATGTTAGCTTAGTCGGAGAAAAAAAACAAAGTACTGAAGACAATGAAAATAAAAAAATTATTAATCAAATTAATAGTTTGCAATGTTTATTTACTTGGAACATAAAATCAAATAGTAAGAAAAATGTTATTTCATGGATTCAAAATAAATATGGTGAATATAACTTGAATATTTCTTCACCAGAGTTTACACTAGAAAGGTAAATACTTAATTTGTAAGAACTAAAAACGTAATATGTAAAATACCTATATTTTATATAAAATTTAAATTAATCTTATTTAATTAATTTTTATTTTCAGGTATATAGGTAATTTAATTATTGGCTATGAAATGTTTCATAACAATAATGCTGAATCAGCCCAAATGAAGATATTAGAAATTGGAAAATGGCTTGAAGAATTAGATAATGGGAATGATGAGTTTTATTTATCTATTAAAACTGGTCTTAAACATGTCATGACAGCTACTTTCATTCATATGTTATTTGCTACAAATCTTATTGAAGAGTGTAAATGGGTAAATTAACATAATTTTTAGCTTTTATGTTTTAAAATGTTGAACTTTGACTTTTGAGAAAAATGAAAGCTGAGTTCAAAATATTAAGATATTTATTATATTATTTATTTCATTATTATGTTTTATTTTTACTAGAATATAATTTATTATAATATTAAATTATCGTTAAACATACTTATTAATAATCACAAATCATTAAATCTAAACATTCTTATTTTTTTTATAAATTAGTTAAAAAAATAAAAACATAGTTATTGTTAGTCGTGGTTTTAGTGTGATTTGCTAAATATTCCAATTTGATTAACATTATTTTTATAGATGGCAATAAAAAATGTTATGATTATAAGAATAAGCATGTTTATTCATTGGATAGATAACATTACTTTTATGATAGTTCACTATAAAAAAGCAAGGGAAGGAATACAGGTGTGGAAGGGATACAGTGTTTAATTTTAATTATAATTTGAATGCAATGATTAACCATTGCATTCAAAGAAAGATTCTGAGCGAAGTTCAGTCAGATAATGCTGTTTTTTCATAATATTATATGATATTTATTTATTTTAAATTAATGTAACGGTTCCAAAATTTTACTACACATATTTAATATTTATATAAACACCCAATAAAATTTTTAAGTTTCTAACTTCAAAATCGCATGAGTTATCGTGAAATATTAAAATCAAATTCGTAAAAATTTCAGTTTTCGTGAAAAATGCTGTTTTTTGTCGTTTTTTCCATCGCATAGGGTCAATTTTGAGAAATTCGAAAAATGACCTAAATATAGTTCCAACTACATCCACCATTTTCCAACCGAAAATATATGCTATTCGAAAAAATTGAATCTTTATTTCGGGTAGTATTAGTGTTTTCAGACATAAAAAAAAAAAAAGATGCACGTCATTGTAAAACCAATACATTTTTCGTTTCGTCCAAAATCTATTATATTTTACAATTTTAATTTTAATGTAGTTGGTTTAATACTCTGAGAAAATTGTAACTTAAACAAAGGAATAATGATATTTTTAATAGTTATAGCTAAATATTAAAATTAAGTATAAGATAACTTATCTTAGTGCATCTTATTAAATAAATAAATAATTTCAACATTCATTTTTTTATTTAAAATATTAATTTAATTTCAGCTATTAAATGATATAAATTCATTTGCCAATATGGATGCCAAATCAAAAGCTGTTGTACATGCAGTGCGTGCAGCTTCATTAATTGAATATGGTGGAAATACCCAATATTTCAAAAAAGCTTGTGATATTGCAAGAAAAGCATGTGATTTAGATCCAAACACTTCCTATTGGTTTTATATCTATTCACTTGCATTGACTGCTCAAAGACATTTCGTACAGTCACATAAATCGAGTCCAACAGAAAATGAAATAAATGCAATTCAACATGCAATTATGTTATCTGATGGAAAAAATACTGCTTTCAATTATCATAGAATGACATTAGATAGAGATACTACAATAAGAAATTTTCATAATAATAAAAATGAAAAATATACATTTGAAAAAAATTTGCAAGACAACCAAACTATTGTTCAAATGGTCAAGTATGTAAATACTTAAACTATATTAATTAAGGAATTTCTTTTTTATAATTATTTAAATAAAATATGCTAGAAATGGATGATAATTAAAATGATTAAAATTGTAAGTAATCTTATAATTTAATTTGTTTAACTTAATGATATATTTTATTTTATTGCATTTAAAAGTAATATACATTGATTATTATTTATTTATCGTGTGGCATAATATTTCAACATTAACAAAACATAACTAAGGAACAAGTAAAAGTATAGAATATTAAAATCACAATAATAAAGGTAATAATATTAATATTTTACAAAATTTGGTACAAATCGAGAGTGTATAGTTTTAGTTTTGGGTGTCCAAATTTGAGATCCACTCGATTGTTTCTGGTGTGGCCATGTGGAAGTTGTTCATGCCTCTTTTGAATAATGTCCTAGGACATTCATCTACAATGTATTCGATTGTTTGTATCATACTTCAACAATCACATTTTGGTGTGGGTCTAAGACCCCAGTTGAATAGCATTTGTCCAAATTTACCATGCCATGTTCTAATTCTTTTCAGAGTGACCTAGTCTCTGCGCTGCAAGTGAACTCTGGTTGTTGGATTTACAATAAGATTCAATATGTCTGGATTCTCGCCTTTCCATTCATCATTCCATTTGGCATTTGGGTTGAAGCTATCCAATCGTAGGTTTTGAGCAAGTCTCCAAGGGGATTACAAAATTTTAGTCTGTATTTGGTTGTTAATATTTTTATGAATCAGCAATTCACTATTCAAGATACTTAGATAGATATTTTGTCCAAATCGTTTTGTATTGGTTTTATTATCTATTTATTTATATTTAATATGAACATATGTATATTGTTATGTGGGCAATAAAAATATTCCAATACTATAATATTATATTATGGATAAACAGATTATAATGATTAATTCCCCATACCTATATAACGTGGTGACCATTTACATATTGTTGAATTAGTCTAGTCGATTCTCGTATTTATAATATTGTGTTGTTCGTCATTAAGACATTCAATTATTTAAAAAAATATTAATAAAACAAATATCCAAGAAAGTTTTTAACGTCTATAATTTTATTTTTAAATTTGTAAATTTTAATAAGCAAAAATAATGAGTTCATTTACATTAATTATAATACGAGTATTTGTAGTTTTAGATAAAATTTTATAGCATGTAATGTAAGAGTAAAATATTGAGAATATGCTAATTACACTCCCCTTTTTTTGATTTTTAAATTTTTATAGTACTTTTTGGGAGCTTTTTGAAGTTTTTAGGTGCTTTTATAAGCATTTATTTAAATGATTTTAATTGTTATAAGTCCAAAACTCTAATAATAATATATATCTAACATTTTTAAATTTTTTTAAATGAAAATGTGTTTTATTATTTTAGAACTATTGTAAGTATGGAACCTAAAGATCCTCATATAGTAATTAAGTGTGCTAGAACTTTGATGACTCTTCCATCTATGGTTCGTGATTTTAATTTAGGAAAAGAATATTTGACAAAAGCTTTTAAAATGGCACCAGACGATGTATCTGTATTGAAAGCAATTGAAAAAACAGTTGAACTTTATAATGAAAAAGTATGCTCATTTATTTATATATTATATATTTTACTTATAGTTACTTAATTTATAAATTTGTTTTTTGTTATTTTTTTTATTTTTATTTCAAAATAATAGACCAAAAATAATAAACAAACAACTGTCGCCAAACAAAATATACCACAATTTAAGAACAAAATATCTAAACTAGGAGAGGATTTAGGTCTGTTAGTAAGAAAACATAAAAATGGAGAAAACGTACTTACTCAACTAACTAACTTGGTCACTAATTATGATGGGATTAATAAGAGCAAAGTTATTGCTCAGATTTGTTCATATAATATTTTATTTCTAGACAACTTAAAATCTGGTATTACTTGGTTTATGATATTAATTGATGAACCAGGAATGAAAAATAATTATTTAATTACAGTGAGTATATTTACTTTCAACAATTTGTATTTGTATTTTAATATTATTTTATAAGAAAATGAAAAATGTCAACTATGACTTAGATATTTATATGTAATAAAATAGTTTTGTATAGGATAAAATATATCGACGTAAAAAAGTGTAAAATTTGTTTTCAAATGATTTCCGATAATGTAATATTATTTTACTTTATATGTATTGAAATAAATATATATTTCTTTATTAATACATGTTTTAAAAAAGTCATATACTGCTGTGGAAGTGATACAGTTGTAAAGTGGGTAGTGTTGAATTTTGATTAATAATTCAATGCAATGATAAATTACATTCAAAAAACGATTATGAGTGAAGTTCAGTTAGATAATATATCACATATGTACTGATTAAAATTTTTACATTTTTATTAAAAATATTAAATTAATAGATATTCATTTACATTTAGATTACAACATAAGAGTTCCAAAATTTTATCACATATATTCAGTACATTATATGAATATCCAATAAAATTTTCAAATTTCTAAGTTTAATGTAAATTCCTATTTCCCATAAATTCCCTAAGCAAGTCTCTTAAATACATATAACTGAAACAATTTTGCTTAAAATTGTTTTTAATCAAAATTTAACATTATCCTATTTGCACCTGTTTCCCTTTTACAAGAGTATCAGCTCTTCTTTTTATACATTAAACAGCTATGAAAAAAAAAAAAAAAGAAATGTAATTGTAATATTCACAATAATTTAGAACTGAGTTTCAAAACTTTTTGTCAATTTTATTTAATATTATTGTAAATCTAAAATATTGAGAAATAATAAGAAGGAATCCATAATATAAATACTATAAATTATTATTTCCAGTAGAAAATATGTCTACATCTACAGACATAAAAAAAAAAGACAGATCATTATAAAATTAATATATTCTTCCCTTCGTTCATAATCTAAAATTAAACATAGCAATATTTCACAAATTCATAATTTATTTTCCTAATTGAAATTAAATTGTTGTAATTGCATCAGTTGAAATCTAGTTTACTTTTAATTGGTACTAAACAATAATTAGTTTCAAAACCAAATAGTTAATAATGATAATTATAATATACAGGTATATTAAGTTTTTCTTATTTAAAACTATTAATATTTATCTTCAAAGCAAAAAATGTATTGGTTTTACAATGATGAACTTTGAATAATTCTTAAAATTCTCGTTTTTATGTATATAATGTTTGATAAAATTGACAATTTCGAGTTTTAAGGTCTAACAATTTTACTGAAGTATACTCACATATTACTTAACATGGTATCAAAATATTAGGAAAATCCAGTCTCAATTTTTTTTTTTTTTTTGGCCGTTTAAATTTGATATTTTTAGTATAATCAAATATCTTATAATTTATATAATTATTATTTTTAATATTTCTCAGTGCTTTTACAATAATCCATATAATAATAATTAATAAAAAAAAAAAAACAAAAACATTTGGAAATTTGATTGAAGCATATTGATATATATATCTTAACATGTTTCCAAAATATTAGAAAAATTTCATATCTCAATATTTTTTATGGGTTACTAAAGTTGAAATTTTAATAAAATTGATATTTAAAGTATTTATATGGATTCTTTTCTTATTATGTATATTAAATATTTTACACTAATGTTATATAAAATTAACAAAAAATATTGAAATATTTTGAAAATTTTATTGAAGCATACTTACATGTTGGTTAACATATTTCCCAAAAAATTAGAAAAATATTAAGTGTCAATTTTTTTATAGGTGTTTAAAGTTGAAATTAATAAGGGTAAAATTAATATTTAAAGTATTCTTTATTCTTTAAATTATCTTCTTATTATATTTCAATATTTTACAATAATGTTAAATAAAATTGGTGAAAATTTTTAAAAATATTATTGAGCTCAAATACATTTTACTTCTCTCGAACTCAGTTCCAATTAATTGTGAATTATTACATTTATAAATTTTTTTTTTTTTTTTTTTTTATTGCTGTTTAAAGTATAAAAAAGCAAGGGAAAGGGATATTGCTGTGGAAGGAATAAAGGTTAGGTTAGTGTTAGTGCTGTGGACGGTCTCCCAAAACGGTATTCATCGTTGATATCCGTTCGGTCATTTTTAAACATAATTGTACCACTTTTCAACTGCATATCTCGAAATTGTTTTATTACCATAAACTTCACACTCCTCTCCATGTATTTGTACTAGTTTATAGTTTTTTAACCATAAAAATCTAATAACTGCACGAATTTCAATTTTGGACGACGTAATAGTAGCAGTAGCCATGATTGTCAATTTGTTACTGATAAGCTTAACAACTAACTATCAATTTAGGAATTAATACGTTGAAAGTATAATGTGTAGAGTGTTACCCAAAGTTTCAACAAAAAATATTCACCAGGACAAAAAATATGGCAAAATGCAACTTACTTTTTGATTGCCCCTCGTATATCTTATGGAACATTACCAAGAATCTTTTCTAATACATTACTTTCATTTCTTTTTCACAACTGTATTATACCTTATTTTTATTTATTTTTAATTTCGCATTGTTTTTTAAATACAATATTAACCTAAGTCCTAGTGCCAATACTCAATTAATGTGTACACAACTAGTTGTGGTTTTCTGTCTCTGTTTTTTAAATTTATTTATATATTAAAAATATGACAATGTACATTTATTTTTATTAATCATTTTTGTTGAACTAGAAAATAATAAATTAATATAAAGACAAGTTGTTCCAAATCTATTTACAAATGACTTGTATTTATATTAGGTTTAGGACATATATTTGTATATGTTACTGGCAAAAGCTGAAATCGGGCAAAATTAGAAATACCCGATGCGCGTGGGCAAAACTCATAAAAAAAAAAATTATTTAAAAAACTATAAAATAATTCTTATTTATTTTTATAATATAACATTTTGAATCACAAAAAATATTATTTTATTTACATCTGCATTTATTACTCAAATTTCAATGTCATTATATTTAAAACAATAAAAATATACAAATTATTTAATAAGACCCAGGGAAATGAAATAATAATTACAAAAATAAATAAACAATTTGTTCTCATTTTTATACTCATGATTTTTAAATAATATTTTGTGATATGTTGTATGATTCTAAATGTTATAATATTGTATAAATAAATAAGAATTTTTTTATATTTGTTTAAATATATTTTTTTTTTTTTTTTTTTTTTTTTAATTTTGCCCGATTTCGGCTATTGCCATAGAATATACATTTATTATATTCAAAATTAATATTTAATATTATAATTAGTTTTCTCTTTTATTATTTGTTTCTTGAACTATTGTTTTTATTTGTTTTAGCAACATTTTTCATCTTTTGGTTCAAGAAAATTTAATTTAGCTGAGCTTATTTGTAATGAAATCAGACTGGCTACAAATTTAAAAGGCACTGATTCTGAGGATATGTTGTTTTATTACAAAATGTTAACTAAAATTATGGAAATATGCGATGTAAAAATAAATGAACCTGATTCAACTATGAAGACTAAGCTAATCAATCTTGATACATCAAATGCATCTGTATGTTCAAATACAACATATCAAAGTGATACTGATTCATCTGATAATGAGGTTGTGGTCTATAATAAAAATACATCACCAAAATCTAGAAGGAAACATAAGCCAAAACATTTGCAAAATACTGGTCCTAAATTATATACATCTTCTAATTTGAATAAAGAAACAAATAAGAATAATAATTCAAAAAAATGTGCCCCTAAAACTGCTACAAAAACTGCTACAAAACCTGCTACAAAACCTGATACAAAAAATGCTACAAAACCTGATACAAAAAATGCTACAAAAAATGTTACAAAAAATACTACAAACAAAACACAAAACAAAAAAACAGATAATATTGATCAAATGAAATCAAAAATGTCAAAATTTTTCAATTCTCCTGAAGTAAATCCAGGACCTAATAATTATAAACCTTTGGCTACTGGAGAGCTTAGAAATTTACAAACACAAGCACAAATTGAAAATTATACACAGCAGTTGTATCAAAATATTTTGACAAATACACAACAGTTTAATTTGCATAACCTTACTGCTTCTCAGAATCAAAATAGATTTTTCAATCAAAATCATGCAAATTTAAATTCTCCAATACCTCCTTTAATACCAAATCCGCATCCACCTTTATTAAGTTTAAGACCACAGATAAATCCACAGGGTTCGCAGTCTAATTTGCAAGGGAAAAAGAATTTTTCTCCCAAAAAGAAATAGATGTTTTTATTTTTCATATAATTTTAGTTAAGACTTAAAAAAATAATTTTTATTTTATATTTTATTTTTAATTAAAATATGATATATTATGAATTGTTTACATCATAAGTTTACTATTTTATTCTTATTATTTTTTAATGTTGATTAATTCAAGGAATGTAGTTTTTTAACGATACAAGGTATTATATATTAACCATTACAATTATAACAAAAATAAAATGCAATTTTTTCTTATTGCTATATTATAATTAAATTATCACATTTATGTAATTTTTTTTAACAAAATTAAAATAAAAAAAATGTATTTTAAAACATTTAAACAAATAGTTATTTAAGTATTATAATTTATAAATTTAAACAATATTAGTGTTATACATTTATAATTTATTTGAAAGATAATTAATAATAATATATTAATAATGTTACATTATTAGATTCTGAGCGAAGCGAATTATTTTACAATGATGTGTCTTTTTTTTTTTTATCTCTGAAGACACTTTTACTACTGAAAATAATGCTCCGATTTTCTCGAATAGCACACGTTTCCGGTTAGAAAGTGGATTTTGTTGGTCATTTTTTGAATTTCTCAAAATTGACTCTATGCATTAGCAAAAACGGCAATATATTAATCAATACCTACCTACATTATCTAACTGAACTTCGCTCAAAATCAATATGCCATTTAAATTGTTTAATTATGCATAAGAATTATTTTCAAAGTTTCAAAGAAACAATTTTTACTAGAATAGTGACTATAGGTCGTGCTCACGAAAACGTGCGGATGATTGCAGCGCGCCGTGTCCTGTGTGTCAATTTTTTTTTAAAACCAATGGGCCTCTATATTTTATCTATCGCAGGCAGAACAAAATACAGATTTTGAAAAAGGTTTCAGAGATTGTATTTTGGAGCCAATCATTTTAACAATTGACCCCAACGAAAGTGATTGTAGCAGCAGTGACGACGATGACTTTTGACTTTTTCTTTATTATAAAATATATATATATATATATAATATATATACATATTTAATACAGTAATATTATTATTATTATTATTATTATAATTATTATTATTATTTTAAATAAATTCACGTTTTAATTGTGTATATGAAATTATATATTTTTTTAAAAATATTAAATAAGTACACATAATTTTTCAATATAAAAATACGTGTTTTAAATTGTATATTTGGCGCGAAATAGTTTATCATCGACGAAAAATGACCACTGGGCACGCGTCGGTCATCCGCACGTTTTCGTGAGCACGACTATAGACATCGTACAAGCTGACCACTAGCGCTCTGGGGAGACAATTTTCGCACTTTATGGTTATAGATTAAATCTATATGACATATATATAACATTGTTATGGTAGCTACGAATAATAAAAATACTATGCACATTGCATGTTGCACGACCAAAAATATAATTTTATAAGTTTAAATTTATATTATTACGTAAGAAGTATTTATATGCACATTTATATATGAGTACTTTAAATTAATATGGGTGGATTTTAACAAAATGTTTTAAAATAATAAAAATTATTAAAATTTGAATATTTCGTAAAATTCTCATTTTTATGTATGTAATGTTTGATAAAATTGGCAATTTTACTGAAGTATTCTTACATATTACTTAACATCACATTAAAATATTAGAAAAATCCCTCGACTCAAATTTTTTTAGAGGTGTTTTAAAATTGAAATTTCAGTAAAATCAATAGGTATTTAAAGTATTTATACCTATTGATTTTACTTATTTTTATTGAAGATATTTTTTCGATATTTACGAATAGTATAGGTTTTCAGTATAAAATTGGATGTAGTCGGTACTTTATTTAGGTCAATTTTCGAATTTCTCAAAATTGACCATAAGCGGTAGGAAAAACGGTATTTTTACGAAAACTGAAAATATTATCATAATAACATGACGTGTCTGATCTCTGATGTACAATGCACGTTTTGGCGGAATTTGTATTTAAATAATTATTACATATTTATATTCTAACGTCGTCAAGTAGGTACTCTCGATATTTTTGATAAAATAAATGATCTTATATAAAATGTAAATTTATATAATTTTGTGTAAATATGTGTTAAAGATGATAATATAATTATAATTGACATGATATTGAAATTTTTTTAATTATTATGGTTTTCATAATATAATTCGTATGTTACTAGTGTATTAGTTGCTACCAAAAAGTGCGCGAGTTCTCCAACTACGGCGCGCTGTTTTTCACAGTCTGCACGGTGTCTATAGGTCAAGAGATGTATTTAGAGGAATTTTGCGCCCCAAGTAAGATAACAAAAACGCCCCTATCCAACCTAAATTTATTTAGCAATAATAAGTACCTAGGTAGGTACCTACCTATATATGTAGAAAAAATTTGGGGCACTAACCCCCCCCCCCCCTAAATACGTCACTGACTAGGTCCTTGAACTTGAGAAGATAATATATTATTCATAAAATCACTACATTTTATGTTAATATTAATGTAATTGGTAATCTGACCATAAAAAAAAGAATATGGAGTGTAAATATTTATTTGTTTTCAGTAGTTACTTAATATTAATATTTATCAATGTTTAATTTTATTAATATCGAATAAAATATATTATGCAAGTAGAATTATTATTTAATTCAGGGGACAAAAATTGTAAACAATTTTTTTTTCCGTTAAATTTTAATTTTAAAGAAGAGTACCTAGTAAATCGATAATATTTAATTATGATTTGGAATATAAGTATATTCTTTAACATTAATTATAAGTATAAAAATTATTAAAGATAAACACTTTTCTCTACACGTAAATAGGTATTTAAATAAATATATAATTTTATGATTGTGAAATAAATAATTAGGTACATGCAAATACAGTGCTTGAATTGGAAAAAATAGGTAATACCTACCTAATTAGAGGGATTATTGGACTTTCTTGAAAATTAGCGTCCCCCAATATTATTTTGTAACTTACTAACTTTTAGTGCTTTACTATAAGGGATTTGATATTAGCTGGTGACGGCTGACGGGTGTACATTAAAAAATAAATTTCCATCAATATTTTTCAAGTACTATACAGATTATACTGCGTTTCAAAAGAGAATAAACCGCTCGACGGACGAATTTACGTCCGGCAGCGCGCATCTCCCCCATCATTAACCGTAATTTCCGACTAGGAAAATTCAGGGGCTAGGGATGAAATTATTTTTTTAATTTTTAACGCGTGGATACCTATGAAAATATAGTAGGTATAGGCAGGGGTGGATAGGCCCATAGGGAAAAAGGGATTTTTCCTGTGGGCCTTCATCTTGTATAATGTCAGTGGCCCCCCTTGACACCACTCGATTTTTAACAATTTTACAAGTTATTGTTTTCAAATAAGAATATACGAATAATGCGAGCATTTTTTTTTATTTTGGTGACCTTTTTAAAATTTTTCCCTGTAACAAAAAAACTACCTATCCACCCCTGGGTATAGGTGTGATTATTTATTATACAAATAATATTATTATTATTATTATATTAAACATTTTTAATTTGTACGACAATATTATTTAATTATACCTAGGTACCTACTTGGTTTCTACAGGTTTTTGTTGCATATTATTTTTATTAAATCATATTCATTTAATTAGTAACATACTACTGACTACTGTATAAAAAAATAAAAAAAAAAATTTATCTTCATTAAGGAAAAATAAATTTAAATACAATACCCATCTAATTAGATTACGTTTATAGTTTTTGTTTATATTTTAACTTTGTATACATACCTATTCATAATTTATTTAATAATACATAATAAAATGAAGACGACAAGACGAGAGATAGAGTACAGTAAAAAAAAAAAAAAAAAATAGTTCAGTCAAAACTCATTATGTTCGCTATATATGTACAATTAGAAAAATTACGTTAATGAAATAAAACTAATTGTAATAATTAATAATAGTCACTATTAGGTACGTACAATTTTTTTTTTTTTTTTTTTTTTTTTTTGTTCGTTATAAAATTAATGATACTATATATAACGTAATGATAAGTAAATAATTTTAAATTAAAAAAAAATAATAATAATAATAAGCATTCTAGAATTTAGACGAGTTGTAATTATTGCGAGCAATAGAAAAATAATATTATATTACAGAATATATAGAACATTATAATATTAATTATAATTACAGATTATAAATTTGTAATATTTTATTATATAATATATACCTAATATTTTAATATAATTTATTATATTTTTACGAACAGATATCATTTCGTTAATTGAAATAATAAAGTCATTTTTGGGCAATTTGCTTGTATAACACGTAGGTAACACGTTCAATTTTATATTATAATAATTATAAATACTCGAAAAGCATCAAATCAGTCCAGGAGATATAATTATATCATATTATATTTATAATTTATTAATAATTATGTCCAATATAAAATTAACGCTGTAAACAAATGTTGACAATAAAATATGTTAATTTCACACGTCGTTAAAATGTATAAGATTTTACTATAAATACGTATATGGTAAGTATATTGTTTATATAATATTATATGGATTTTATATTTCCAACAAATTAATGGCGGAGAGGGCAGAAATAGAGGTCATATGACCGAGTTTTGAAAAAAAAATTTTTTACGAAAGATAAAATAACGGAATAATAATTTTAAATTTTCAAATATGTCCAATTTAGTATAATTTCTATATTATTTATTTTACGCGAGCCATATGTTTACCTATTGTTATATCTTATATAGTATTAGTTGCAATGGAATAATTAAATTTTAATTATACGATTAGCAATTATCAGTGGCGTAGCAAGGGGGTTAAGGGTTCACACCCCCTCCTTTGATTTTATATATAGGGTAGTGGTGTATTTTAAGCATGTAAGACTGTATGTGTATATGATTATTTATTTAATATAATAATAAATGTGTATAGGTATACTTTTATTAATATTTTATATTAAAATTTGATATTAAAATCCATAAAGTAAAATTGTTCAAAATGTACGTTGATTTTTTCCGTTTTTTGTTAGTATAGGCCATCGTATTTCGAAAAACTTAACATGAAATCGAACAATAAAAATAGAGCAGTATAATAAAGAAGCAGACAAAATAATTTTTTTTTTTTTTTTTAAAAAGAAAAAGAAAAGAAAACTTTGCATTCGTTGTAGAGAAGAAAACATAAAAATAATGTCCTCGTATAAAATAAAAAATATTATGTTTTAAAATTTCTTAGGATAATATCGCTATTATTATACACTATATTTATCATGTATAATGTACTTTTTTTTTTTAAATTTAATAAAATTATTTTATTATAATTTTGTTTGTATTCGATTTTCGATGATTCAAATATGAATAAAAGTAATTTTTACTAGGTACGTTTTTAAATTTTTCTACCACCAAATGCCAGCTAATAATTATTACGGTGCGGTATAATGTCAAACAGGATGTACCTAATAATATTACCGTAGCAATGTTGTCGGGTATAGATTTTTGGAACGGGTAATTGTAAAAAAAAAAAAAAAAAAAAAATTGTTTTAAATTAGGTATAATATACTATATAATAAAAACATTATATAGGTATACTATAGTTTAAAAGTTTAGTATTCTAAACTTTTGAAGTCACGACTATATAAGATATAGGTTCAAATCCGTGTTCGTAACTTTTTTTTGCTCATTTTTCGTGATTTAATAATACGTTTTAATAGTTTACTATACTTATTTATACAATTTTAGTTATAATATCAATCTGATCTTCATGAAATCATTAAAATTTAAAATACATATGATTATATAATATTATATTAATTTCTGTTACATTAACATTAAATCCGCAAGCCACGTTCACCAGGACAGATTAATAATTAAAAATAATCTTTATTTGTTGTGCGAAACCACATCGTGTTCGATAAATTATAATTAACGATGATTCACAGAATAAATGTAACATTCTATCACGGATTAAAAAAAAAAAAAAAAAGATATAAGTTGAACGTCAAGACGTAATATTATTATGATTTGCGTATCAACTGTTTGATTAAATTACGTATACATTATAGATACTTTCTATATACCGCCATGCATCGTTACTATACAGTGTCAAAAATTGTTATTATGATTATATCGTTTATCATTTTACCATAGTAGAATGCCATTTTATTGTTCCTACAATACTTATGCGATTTAAAAAATTTTAATCGGTACATACACCATATTATATTATCTGATGAACTTCGCTCAAAATCGTATTCACGAATGTAATGATTTATCATTGCATTCAAATTGTTATCAAAATTCAACACTATCCTCTTTACATCTGTATCCCTTCCCTTTTTTATAATTAAATATTAAGCAAGCATAAAAATAAGTTAAAAATATAAATAAAAAATACGGATTATAGTTATAGCCGTGAATAGGAAAATGATAATGGTATAGTATAGTGTAGTTGTACATATTAAGATTTAAATGATAAAATCGAAAAAACGATTCTGAGCGAAATGTATTCATATTTTTACAACAAATTAACGTAATGGTTCCAAAATTTTATCACGTATATAAAATTAACCTATATGTGAACAATACTAATAAAATGTCCAAATCTCTAAGTTCGGTTTCGGTATCACCTGAATTACCGCAAATTATTTAAAATCAAACAAAATTACAGTTTTCGTGAATGTTGTCAAACTTTCGTCATTTTCGTTAATTTTTTCCTTCGCAAAAGCTCAATTTTGAGAAATTCGAAAAAAACCTACTAATTAGATAAAATTTTCTACCGGAAACATGTAGGTATACTGTTCAATATTCATGGTAATTGGTAATCGGACTATTAGTTCTGGTCAAGAAAGTGTCATCAGAAATAAAAAGACGCGCATCATTATAAAACCAATATATTCCTCACTTCGCTTAGAAATCTAAAATGAATATATATAAATATTTATTTTATACAATACAAAACAATGTTTGATTTGAGTGATGTAATCATTATCATTACTTTTAGAGTAATATTATAATAGATAATAATACCTATATGTCATTATAGTCATCTAATAAAGACATTAAATGTAATATTTACTTTGTCTATATCGTGTATGCTAAATCAAGATATATTCTAAGGACAACAGCACATTTATTTTAACTTCTTTTACTTCCATATGGTTATTATATTATCTTCTATCATCTTTAATCTTCATTGAATAGTTAATTGTTTATACGAGTATTATATTTGTAATATTTGAAAGTATTGTTTACGTTATTTTTATTAAAAAACAAATTTATATACTATGTATGTAAGTATACGTACAATGCATATAAATATAATATCATATTATAATATGATATGAAAAAGAATAATTAAACTTTTAGTTTGAAAATATTTTTTATCCAGCTTTATTGTGTTCCATACGTTCTTGTAATTATCCCGTGTAGAAATTTTCAAATTTGTGTTCTTTTTAGACGAATAATTAAAATTAAAAACTACGATCTTTATTATTTTTTTTTTTTTATTAAGTTAGCCATATGTGTTTCAATTAATTTTTAAAATATAAATTTTTTTACCAATATTGCTTAAAAAATTGTTTTATAATTTGTGCAAAAAATGTTGTTATTTAAAAAAAAGAAATTAATTTAATTAAAGAAAAATTATGTTATATATTATGCAATGTGTACGCCGTGCATACCGAAAAAGATTAATTTTTTAAAAAAATGCCTCAAAATAAAAATAAAAATACTTTTTTTGATTCGAGTTTATCTGGATGAAATATTTCGTGTTGAGCGAAACGATGTGTTAAATACTCGTATAATACAGAAATGTCGAATTACATCGACATTACATCGATATTACATCTGGAAGTATATCGAATAGGTATATTATTGTTATATAATATTTTAAATTCTTATTTTTCACGATAAATTTTAATTATATTTTGTAGGTGCCTAATTAATTTATTAAATATTATTCTCATGTTGCAATAATAACGGCGGAGCGTAATTATTATTTTATTATTAACGTATAATTAAATGTAATTAATCAATTATATTTTAAAGAATGTCGTGGTTACAATTATTGATTGATGTCTTTTTCGTACTTATCGAACGGTCAACGGGCAAAGTATACATTATTATTGTTTTATATATTATAATTTATTTAGAAACGTATAGGATGTTTAATCGTTTCATCGTTTCATCGTTTCATCGTTTCATCGTTTCATCGTTTCATCGGACATCAAACCGTAAATAAATGTATTTAAAATAATATTTGCGGTAGTACGTGACTGCTGCGTAGAGTAACTTTAGTACATTTTTTTAATTTTTTAGTATAGTATATTATCATTTTTTTTTTTTTTTTTTTTTTTATGTTTTTGTGTGTAAAACGTATTTTCTTTTTTTAAACAAATAATGGTAAAAATAAATAGTAAAGTAATCTTCATTTTATTTTTATTGTTTTCGACTACTTATGGAGGAATTTTGTCGTACGGAATTTGTGCGTGCGGATGCAATGTTTTGGTTTTGGCGTGTTTGGCTACAGGTGCAGCTTTTACACAAGGTATACCTACATTAAATTTTTTTGAATTATTATAATCACGTTATAAAATTTTATATTTTTAAAATTTACAAATACACGTGTGTAATTATTTGAAATAGCTTGTTTGGAAGGAGTGGGAACAGCTTGGACTGTACTTGCTTGTACTGCGGCACAGGCCTCATGTATGTCACAATGTGCGTCCTCAGCGTGATGGTTTCATCAGTTATTAATTATATTTAATACTACGTAAAACAATAAATTACAATTTATTATTGATTTTACTTTTTTTTTACAAACCCATATATTATTAATGTTCAATTGTCTAATTTGAATGTTAATTTTCATATGTTAAATACATATAATTATATGTAAAAGTCATATTGTATTCTTGATGAGATTTTGTAACAAAATGTTTGATATTATTATTATTTTTCATTTGATTAAAATATAGTTCGCGGTAACTTTTAGCCATTTGACTTTACACACAATTAATTAAATTACACCTTATTACATTGAACACTTTTATCTTGGAATGCTAATGTTTTCTGAATGCTTGACCCTCAAGGTTTTTGAAATCAGATAGTCTGCGGAATTCTAAAAGGGTATGATTGCTATAGATAACTGCGAAATATGGTTTTTAACATATTTTTTCAATTTCACATCAACCGATGAGGTATGTTTCCGAAAGGAATCGGGTAAGCTTATTGAGATGTTGGTGTTTGATATTATTATTTTACTATATATAATATTATGTTAAAAATTAACTATTAAAGTCTTATAATATTTTGTACTTTTGTAGTTTAATACAATAATATAAATAATAATGTGGTATTTTATCCACATTAAAAAAAAAAAAATTAAAACTTCATCTATATATTTTAAAAGAAGTAAGAATGATATAATATCAGTGTGTTTATGGGTGTTTTAATAATATTATTTATATAAACCATAATATCCGAACAAACTCAATTTTAAAAGGGACGAGTATTTAGCAACCCAAGATAATTTTTTTTTAAATTATTGAAAGCGGATTGAAAGGCGTTCGCAATGCAATCTAGTGGTCCTATTTACAGTCTTTTCGAATGAACAGTCCTTGACCGTTCATGGTAAACCCTATTCGGCGCACTCACTAACCATCGTCGGACCAAGGTAGGTAAACATTTTCGTTAAATCTGATCTGGTGCAAAATGATTGGCTCAATATAACACTAATAAAGTAATAACCAAACTATAAATTCAAATCTTATATAGAAAAAAAAATCATTATAAGCATTCAACATATTACACATAGTCATATACAATACTTTAGAACGAAACGTCGTTACCATAATATTTTCCAACTACCATTTATCCATTTAAAACATCGTTTGATACCCGTTATCACACACAGTATTTAAGTTATCATTTTTGAAATAAAATTATTTTTTTATATTACGCGTTCTTTCGTGATGTTGTGTTCGTTGAATTATTTATTATATTCAATAAAACGTCAAGTGTAAAGAAAAATAGTATATTTAAAAACGATTCCTGGTGCTGAAATATACAATGATTATTGTCAACAGAGTCAAATAGAAAAGTTAGTATTATAATTATAATAATTATTTTCACATTTTATATCTAAACAGTTCTAAGAAATTTATATTTAATATATATTTAATCACGTTAAATAATTTACTTAACTCGGATTGGCTATAATTATGCGTGACGTTGTTTATGTATTATATAACTTTATAAGTTATAACATTATTGATTATGGATAATTAATCTAATATTATTAATTACATATTATTTAAATACGTATTATATTATATACATCTAGAAGCATACGTATACTAATATTATTAATTTTTAAACAGTTAATTGGACGTCACAATAAAACTTATATCATTTGAATCAAACTATATACGTTAAACTATTTTACGTGTTCAAAATTTCTACGATGTTAAATTAAAGTTATAATAATTAAGTGAACCGTTAAACGAATTTTGGAAGAGAGAGTTTTTTTCTATACTATAGAGTTGGAAGTTATTTTACACGGTGTCCGCAAAAATAAAAAACGTATATCGTAATCAATATATTTTACATTCAACGAACGCATGTTTTTTGCCTACGCGCTCATTTCAAGGTGTTATTTATATATTATATTATTTTATATTTATTTCAAAATTAAATGTTACGAATAGATAACATAATATATAATATTATACAATTCAAACGCGTAAGTTATAAGTGATAAATAATTATTATTAGAAAAAATGAAAAAATCGAACATTATGCTGCTATATTTTATAATGTATATTTGAGGCATATTGTGTTTCCGTTAAACCAACGTAACTGATGCGTTAAAGTTGCAAAGGTTATGTTCATGAATATATTATTATATATGTTAATATTATGCACGTTTCCTCCTTGACTAGGTTATGTTATAAAACATACGAGTATAAATAATCTATAATAGGTTTATTTTAATTTATATTTTTTAACTTTATATGAAATATATTACAATAAATAAATGACGTATGAAAGGAATGTGTACTGAATTTTTATAATATTATAATATAATTATATTTATAATAATTGTTTGATTTATACCTAGCGTTTCTCCAAGCCTGAACAGAGGTTGGAAATTAGTTTATATCTACGAGAGTCCGGACGATTTGAAAAAATATCTTAGGTCTTAATAAAAAAAAAAAAAAAAAAAACACAAAAAGTTTGGTAATGTTGAAATATATGGACTTATATACTTTAAATACAATAATTAAATTCGGAAAATAGATGTAGTTTTGTATTTCTAAAGTCTATTAAAGTCTAGATTTACAATATTTTTAATAAACTTTTATTTGAATTTACACAAATATTGTATACGCAGTACATACACAATGAATACAATATATATCATATTTATTCTACTACTCTAAGTATATGTAATTCGATAATTAAAATATATTCTTAATAGATGATTTCTTAAGTTAAGGAAATTGCACCAACTGGTGCAACCAATAGGCCAGACAAATTTACAGATGTTAAAAACATTTCAATCGCATTTTTGGAAAATCGTTTAAAATTGTTTATAACTTTATTAGGGAAGCAATAAAAATTATGTTTATGATATAAAATATGTACTTTGATATTTTATAATAAAAAAAAATTAATTTTGAATTTTTACACTGGTAGTTAACAAAAATCCACTTTCTAGAAAACATAGTAAATAAATCTAAAGTATTTTAAGTTATTTTAAATATTTAAAGTAATTTAATTTATTATGTTTACAGAATATATTTTTAATGTTATTTTTAATTTGCAAATTATTGTTTGACTTTTATATTTTTATAAATATTACATATTTAGATATGTCAAGTAATTAAATTAATATGTTGTTCATAATAATAATTTTAATTACTTCTGCACTCGAGTGCAAGAATAATAATTTCAGCTCTTCTAAAAATGGTTTACAAATATTGCCTATTTATTACTCCTTAATGTGGTGTGCATCAAACGCTCTTAATCAAAGCTTTACAATAAACATCTCCTTTTTACAGTTGGTTAATGATTATATTGTGTTGTCATATATATCCTGGTAGAAATACATTATATAAGGTACTTAATCATTTAAACATTTTACACAGATGGAAACCAGGTAATATTTTTTTTTAATTTTAGTTCTTTAAAGTGGTTAATAAATTTACTACCAAATTACGAAGAACCGTTAAATATCATAGTATAAGTTCATATTTCATTACTTGATTTACATTATTTTACAAGTAAGTATATACATAATGATTATTATATTTATTCTATATCAAAAATTTTAAATATTCAAAGAACTAATTAGGTAGGTACTATAATAATATCAGATACATCATATTTTCAACAACGAACGTTCAATAATATATTAAACGTTGATTTAAGTTAATATATAAATATATTGAATTGTTTATTTATTATATTTTATGGTTTTGACATTAATATTTATAAATATATCTTGCAACTGAAAGTAACTGACTACAGTCGTGATGATTGCATTGCCGAGAAATACTAGAAAAACTGAGCCGCTAAGAACGAGGCCATCAAAGTAGGTCGAACCAGATACTTGATGTATTTAACTACAGATCAATCTTCATCGCATGATTAAAGGCTTAAATAACTTAAAAATAGAAATGTAAAAAAAAAATATTTTAATATATAAATACCTCTTTTGTTAATAGTTTTAATGACCCACATCTAATGACTTAATTGTGAAAAAACAAAAATTATAAAACAATTTAAAAAAAAATATACTTGTTGACAATTATTACTGAAAATCATTATTATTTTTATTATTAATTTTAATTGTTTTTAATTTTGAATAAATTATTATTCTATGATAAATTATATATTATTTTAATTGTACATAAACTCCGTATGAATTGATCTAAAAATTAGTGTTACATTTGTGTAAATGTAAAAACATATCTTATTGGTATTTACGGCGCATGTTTTAAAATTACAAAATATTAATTATTTACGAATTATTCAAAAATATTTCCTAAACGAGTGGAATTATTTTACTTAGAATTTTGCTAATTATAATCGAGTTATTTAAATGGATATTAATTTCGCACTAAATTTACAGTTAATAAACGAATACATCGTGTTTTTATACACTTATTTTATTTTTTATACCTATAATATAATATTTAAACATATTAAAATATATAGGAAATAAATAGAAAGATATTTGATATCTTATAATTTTGTATTATTAAATTTTATAATTTACAAATTTTTGAACAATTAAAATTTTATTCAATAATTAATAATGTGAGTAATGTTTTATGACATAAAATGTCTCTGTGGAATGGACAAGTCCATTTTTTTTTTAAATAACTGTTCGTGAGAAATAGAAATTTCTAATTGGCAAAAACACAATTTATTTTAAATATTCAGATAATATATTTATAAGTTTTATTTTTTTCTATCAATTGTATTTGCATAATTGTATATCTGACAAAAACGTATTATTTAAAATTTTAAAAACACACATCCTATCGCGTCTTAATCATATTTTTTTTTTTTTTTTAACTTTTTTTAGTGACTTGAATTTTAAAAAGTTTATAATTATATTGAATCATCTGCTATAATTAGTATACGATTTATACATATAAGATATAACGAATTTACGAATTATAGGTAAGTATTGTTTTACCTACTTAATGTTATAAAATTAGTTATGAATTTATAATATTATAATAATATATGTTATGAAAGTTTCTTTTTTTATTGAGATTTATAAACTATTTTGAGGTATTAAAAAAAAAAATCAACTACTCCCTTCCTTGATGGAACCTCAGACAATAATTATTATTTCATTGCAACAACAATTTAGGTATAATAATTTTAGAATTGTGTTTTTACACAAAACGTGTTTAATATTTTCTCTCTAATATTATATATAGGTGCACACACATAATTCGTAATCGCACAACGGATATGGATTATATCATAATTGTTGCATCAAATTTTAAGCAGTTCTAATTTTAATCAAAATTATCGATAAGTAATTAAAAAAAAAAAAAGAAAAAGAAAAAAGGACCATTCTCTTGTTGTTTACATTATAATGAAATATAGGTATGTACGAGTATATTATGGAAAAAATTTGGTTAAATTTATGACGATAAATTGTTTGAAATCGGCAAATATAACGATACAGTAGTTGTTTATAATTTTTTAAACGTTAAACGTTTTAGACGTATCACGTATATACGATTATAGTGTATTCATAAGCACGGTTGTGATTAATGTAATTTCGTATTTTAAACCAAACTACAATATTATATTATATATGTTATATTATACAGTATAATATGAATAATAATTGAAAATGTATATAGTATATACCGATAACTACATGTGTATACAGTGATTTAGTGGAGGGTATGCTCCAAATTTTATATGAAGTGCGTGTACCAAAGACTAAAACTTAAGATCGTGGGTACGCGATAGAAAATGTATGTATGCCAAGTACTCATTATACCGCTCAAAAAATGTTATTTCAATAATTAATTTAAATTTAAAATTAAAAAGTCATGTTAATAAAAAAATTGATAATTCAATTTTTTTATTAATTGATACAATAAATAATTAATGATAATGTTAGTCTTAGTATGATGTTCCATGAAAAATATCAACTTTGTTTGGGTTTTTTGGTTTTTGCGCATACCTACTCATACATTATTTTGGGACTACATCACTGAGTGTATATGCTCGTAACAGTGATGCTCAACCCGAGGTCCGCGGTCAATTTAAAAGACAACAAACGAAACAAACGAATATAATATAATCCATGTTCAGTGTTCACTAAAATATTTATAGTGGTCAAACAAGATAAGACAACCAGTATGAAATTTAAAAAAGAGGAATTCATCACAATTCATAAACTGTACAGTGTACAATGTACATGTGTACAGCAAACTATCATAATTAGATAAAATATGAGATTTTTGTTATTACTGGCCAGCTCAAAGACAAACTTTTGCCAATGTTGCCCGTTAAAGAAAAAAAAGTTGTGTATCACTGGGACACTGGTACACAAATATATATATAAAATAAAAATATTTTAATCTTATTGAGATTAGGCAATTATTACAAAATTGTTTTAAAATTAAGACTTCACACGCCCTAATTGGTGTGGAATTTTTTGATTTTTATAATATATAATATTTGATTTCTATTCGACCGTGTTAAATTCTACGTTTTACCCGATAATATCTTATAATATTATATCGTGATGACAATATATTACGAATATTTAATTTTGAAAACTATACATTATAATACTTTACGCGACGTTTGCGGTTGTCCGTTTATAATTTTGGCTTTCGGCGAAAGGTATAATAAATATATAATATTATAATATACGATATTACGTAAATTTCGTCGCCTCGGAAAATAAACGATAAATAAATATTATAATTTATAATGCAGTGGTCGAAATGGGTCAATTTAAGTGGAGGGATTTAACGCTATATAGTTATTTAATAAAAACTTAATATTTTTATACATTTACAGACAGATCAGTCTCCCCGACAAGAGTATTCGTACTTAAATCTCATTTATATTTATTTTTTATATTATATAGTAAAATCTTAAAATTAAATTATACATCATATTATCGTATTAAAATTTTCATCGTTGCCTTTGGTATACGAGTATGTTGTATATTATATTATATAAGTATAACACTATATAAATTTTAATATCGAGTATCGCGGAGGGATGCATTATTAAGCGAAGGGATGGATTGAGTTAACTAAAGAAAGTGAAGGGATGACCGCCAAATTCGACCACTGTATATATATATAAAACGAACAACCGACTAATTATTCTATTTAGTGTACCTACCTTTATATAATTTAATATAATTATAAATATAATAATTTTATTATTTTTATTTATTATATAATATATTCAACACCGCGTGGAACATGTCACAAATTCACAATAATATTATAATACGAGAGCGCGCGAATCTAGGGTAATGTGACATCGGTTGCGGCAGAGATCAATTTTATGCGCGTGAAAGGATTACACACACTACACGCCCACTCGCCCCCACGCCACGCGGTGCCATCACTGATTCACACCGTTCACAATATTATAAATCGTCACTACATACGCCGCCGACCGATCGTCTCGCGTCTCGCATCGTCGTCGTCGTCGCCGCCGCCGTCATCTCCCTTTGCCGTGTTCCCCCCCCCCCAGGCTCCCACATAGCGATAACGCGCGCGCCGCGTCGAGGGGACGAAACGCACATACGCACAACGTGCGCCGCGTCGCGTCGTACGCCGTGTGCTGCACTCAGACGGTCCCCCTGGAAACGGCGCGGCGGCGGTCGGCACTATCGGCCAGTCCGGACTAGCAATGCCGGTGGTTTGACGTCCGCGCCGCGCACTTTTCACCCGCTCTCCACGCGTACTATGCTCTTCTTCTATTCTTCTTCCTTCACGTCTTTTTGCCCGTCTTTTATCCCGACGACGACGACGGTCCGTTCGCCGCGGTCCGACGCCGATCACGCCGTCACGTTCGCAACACTTTCGCCCCGCCGGACTTAAAAATACCCTGTGCCCCCAAACCCCATTAGCCCCCCACCCTATATCCGCCGATCTTTTTTTATTTCTGCACTCGACTCGTTAAAAATATTATATTTTTACTATTTCGTTTCGTCCACGGCGTCTCCGTCTTCTATTTTCATTCGCCGTATTTTCGATAAATTAAAAATATATATAGAAAAAAAGAAAAAAAAAGAAAAGAAAAAAGAAGAAAAAAAGAAGTGATTAAAATCGTAAAATATAATATTATAATTAATAACCGATACGTGTTATAGCGTGTAATCATAATTTAATATATCAAAAATATCGCGTACAGCATAATAATAATAATAATAATATTATAACCGTACGTTAGAAAATCCGACGAAAGAAAAAGGAAAAGAAATTAAAATATCGCGACTTTAAGGATTCGTATAATACCGAAAATATTTTTATACTCGAACGACAGAAAAAAAAAAATAAATAAATAAAACCCTCCGAGTGCGAAACGTGTTGTATTTTCGACCGGCGTCCTTGGAAATTGATGGGACCCGCTGTCGCGGATGATACGACCGTTTCGATGAGAAATGGAATCACTAACAGAGGACCGGAACAGGCCGACGGAACTTTTGTCGCCGTCGAGAGGAAGGAGGAAACAGGCGAAACCTCAGCGGAAAAATGGTTAGTGTTCGGTTTATTTTTTATTTTTTTTTAACAATAATTATATTTTATTCCGAATTATTACGACGCGATAATAATATTATATAAGTCTCTATGTTATATATTATACTTTCAACGGACGTTATCAATACAATATTTATTTATATTATTTACTACACTTTTACGATCTAAATTTTCGATCAAAATAATCATCTCGTCCCCGTGTTTTTTTTTAATTATAATAGATCACGTTAGATCGACCGAAGATTTTTGAGGCCATTGTGTTTTTTAACCCTCTTTGACGCCGCGAGGGCGGTCACACGGTCGCCGCTGGCACGTGCTACTACCGGGCAACATGGCTGCCACCGCCGCTGCCACCCACGTGTGACGTCACCCTCTTACCCCTAAGGGTTCACCTGTTTTTTTTCCTTTATTGTTCACCCTACAAACGTATATAACAAATGACATTTGTGTTTTTAAGGGCGTTAAATACATTTATAGAATATAATATTATATAATACGAATAATAAACGCCAACGTTGCTGATTCATAAGTCATAAAGGATTAAATTTTTTCGAACCTTGAAAATAAATCAGATTTTTACACGATATAGCGTCCTATTGCATAATATTATTTTAGTATAGCATAAATATAATACATAGTCCTATATGTAATTCGTAGAATTGTTACTTTCCATTTGAACAGATAATATAAAATTAAAATAACATTAATTTTTCAATTTTGACGTATAATATACATATACGTAATACATACAATATAATTTTAATAATATTATGACGTTATATACGATATTCCTATATGTCGTATACCGTATACGACATTGCATTAAATTATACGCGTGTGCATAAAATACTTCATTTAATCAAAATATTTTATAATTATTACGATTTTATTTGGACTGTATTAAAACTTCTATATTTCACGTTACCCCTACAGCACTTTAAAGCTAAAAATAAACATTTCGGCCAAAAAATAATGTATAAAATTTATACACAAAACGTTACAAAGTTATTCGCGAATAAAAGTTAATTTATCATTTGTACAATTTTATTTTTATTTATTTATGATGTATATAGATATAGCATATAGATTAATTTGAATCGTTATTTAAAAAAAAAAAAAATTAGTTTTTTCGTATCAGATAATATAATTTAGGTCAAGTACCCATACGTGATATAATTATCAATATCTATAAATTTAAAGTATTTTATTCTTCCGATATTTATATTTTTATTTGGAATAATATATTTGTAATTGTGTACGTAATAATGAATTCCGTTCTTGTACTTGAGCGATAGTATAGCATATTATATATAGTCTTCAGAATGATGGTAATATACGCGCGTTTCGTATATATAAACATTATTTATTTTTTATAAAAACATGTATAACATATTTATGTATTGCATATGTGTTTGATTCGGATGTTACTTAAAGTGAATTTATGCGCGTTAAAGTCGAATAAAAAATAAACGTACAGTGCCGTACATACGGGGGGGGGGAGTTCGGGTTCAAACCCAGTCAAGGGCCAAAAAAAAAAAAAAAAAATTGTAATTATATTATTGATAAATTTCTTTTTATTATAATCATCCGTGTGTATATCAATCAAAATTCAAAGTAGACATTTTTTAATCGTACACAGTCAGTTAGAGTTGCGTGCGGACATAAATACGTATATTCATATTGTCATTCGTTAATTTGTTATTATCTCGACCGACTCGACCGACTCGATCAGACGATGGAGAAAATCTCGATTACATTATAATCATTAAATTTCGCGTGAACGACAATAACATAATACGTTGAAATGGATTCTATATTTTGATAGCACTATCGTAAATGACCACGTTAAAAATTTTCGTGAAATAATATGAAGTTTTCTTTCATTTTGTTCTATTCTGTCGTTGAAAAAGTTTATGTCAAAAACCATTCATTGAACTCCATAAACCATAGGTAAGTATTTAGATGAGATTAGTTAGACATGATACAGTTACTGCCGTTTTCGTGGGAGATAGTACGAAGAATATTGTCTATAGCGCCACAGCAGTAACTCAATATTTCATTTTTTTGAGTTACCGCCTTTTTCGTTGCGCATATCGTAATATTTACTTATGTGTTATTATGTCAATTCGTAAATCGCACCAATGCGAACATTCAACAAAGATATTAGATAATATGTTGACAGCTAGTGATACCAGTTACCGCATAATGATGGTCAATAATTGGTCTAGTTCTTTAAGACCGGACAGTTACCGTGATCCTGCGTTTAGCGCTCACCAATGGTATTCTGTATAGCTACAAATAAACGGTTATTCTCTTTTAGTTGCCAAAATGTAATTAGATAAATTATATTGTTGTTTCGTAGCATATACGTATACCTATATATAGTTGGGGTATTTCATTATAGAGTGTTTAATATTTTTGTTAGTTTTCTGCAGTTTTTCTCGTTTTTTTTTTTTTTTTTTTTATAAATATGCGTTGGGTTAGGTTAAGTTAAAATATAATCGTATGGAATCGATCAATTAATTACCCCCCATATTATAATATTATATTTTTTCGTTAAATTACGTCCGAATTATTGAAATATATTAAAAACAATATTTTTAAATTCATATAACTATAATATAATTTATATAATGTAATATCTGCAAATCGAAAAATCAAATCAAATTTATATAATAAATTAGAGATCGGAAAAATAAAAGCTTTGACTCGCGTATCGGAGTGACAAAAAAAGGAAAAAAAAAGAAAAAGTGGTCCGACTTTGTAAAAGCAACACGCGTCATAATACAAATTACAAATCGGATGTAAATTTGTTCAGCTCTGAAGGGAGTTAACGTTTAATTTAGCTTGTGCGTCCGCGATGATCAACCGTGCGAAATTAATCATCCGAGGGACGTCAACCTTCCCCACTGAGCGTATATACGTATATATGTATTATGCATATATATATTTATATACGTGCGTCCGCAGATTTTTGCCACGCGCCCTCCGAGTGAAATACGTACACCAGGTGAAATGAAAATACTTGTTTTTTTTTCCCCCCGTTTCGCGACTATTGTGAACCTTACAATAACACAACCTCCCCCCGACTGCAATAATGATTTCTCTCCCCGGTTTGCAGTGCGGGGAAACAGCAGAATTTGTATCAAGGGTCATTTTTAAAGCGGTGGATTATCGACAGCTCCGGGGCGAATCCGTTTTTAAATATTGTCCGGGGGTTGAAAAAATAACGTGAAAAAAAAAATGCAAAAGGGTCGTGCAACCGGCTCGAGGTATATAGACACGACTATAATATTATAATAGCTAAAGAGCACGCGCCCGTTTCTTTTTTTTATTTTATTTTCGTTATACTATTATATATTATATAAAAGTATATACGAACCGGTAGCGATAAACTTAAACTGCCTTCGGGGGCCAGACGAGAGAGATTCGATGAGTTCCAACGGTCGTATCGTTAGCGCGAACGAATTCATATATATACGATCCACGAGGCCGTGTAGAATTCGTATAATTAAATCGTTTCTGTGCGCATTATCGCGACCCCAGTGTATTATATTGCCGTGTCTTCGTGCAAGTACGTGAGGTTAGATTTTAAATAAAAATAGATAAATATAAATAAATACGACTCGCATTGCACTTATATTACGAGATATAGTTGAAATACGCCCATATCTGCAATATGCGGTTATTACCGTACCATAATATCTGCAGTTGATATAACCGCGCTTCGTATACCTGTGCTATTATATTATCGTTTTCCATATTTTATTCGGTATACTGGAATGAAATCATTTAATAATACACGCGAACACGGTATAAAATATAATATATAATGTATAATACAGAGTACAGATGAGTAAATTATCGAGAAAATAACGACCGCAGTGAAAAATCGAAGCAAGTGGGGTATTATAATATATTGATAAATGAATAATGATATAATAATAATATAATATTTATTGTATCATCGCGTTTGGAAAATCTTAGATTATAATATTATACACGAGTTAGGTTAGGTTACTATAGGCACTATAATTGCACGTTATATTATATAGGTAAATATCGAGCGATCGATTCTTGGCATATACATATAATATATTTTATAAATAACATGTTTTTCACGTTTATGTTTATAATACACTCATTTAAAGTCGAATATTTTAAAATTGCTTTTACGTTATTCTGATAAATTTGAATACAAGCATATAAATATTAAAGTTTTGAATTAAGTAAACTTCTATAAACTAATTTATTGTGCTGTTTGTAAAACAGAGGGCTCGACTCATACTCCTGTGCTTTTCATTCTATCCCTTGGCTTAATAAACACAAACGTATTAATGTTTTCAAAATATTTACATATATA
>JAIUCT010000014.1:5010844-5053375 GCA_021307375.1 Tetraneura akinire | reverse complement strand
TATTATTATTATTATTATTATTATTATTATTATTATTATTATTATTAATTTATTATTATTATATATTAGATGAAATTATATATATAAGTATGACCTGGGTCAGGTTATAGGCCATACGAATGACTCAGACTCGATCACATAATTAATATTTACATTCTAATATTTTCTTTTTGAGAGAAAAATAGACCGTGAACTCTTATCTCTTACACATAATATCATATATACCTATATGTATTTGAACCAGTGTCAAAGTCTAGTTTCGCCTATATATATATATATATTATTATATACCTATATGATAAGAAATGAAAGGATTGTTATAATATTATCAGTTTTTTATACACATATATAATAGGTATATGACATTGCACTCGAGTAGGGAGGGAATATTGGTCAGATTCGATGACAATGCTTTTGTGATGGAAAGTAGGTGACGTGTTATTCGATTTTTTTACTATATATACGCACACCCAAGAAAAAAAATTTAATAAAAAATACTACGACAATCGAGAGAAAATGAAAAAAAAAATATTGATATTATATGTGACTTATCTACATTATTCGTGCGAACAAAAATACTCTGTCTCGAATCAACAAGAGTTCGTGATTAGTTGGCGATTCTGCTACATATATTATATACCATTGTCCGTCTGAACAGGTGTTGTTATTTACAAATTGTTATTATTATTATAATAATTGCAACTATGTACTGTTTATTATTATTATTATTTTTTAAATATTATGACCACAAAAAATGCTCGCATGTGTAATAAAATTCGTTACACGCTCGCATATAGGTATAATTTGAATTATGACTTTATGAGTATGAATTATATATGTTTTAAATTTATAGGTATTTTAATGAAACGAGTCGTTATTTATTATAAAATATTATCCGATTGACCTATTTTGGTTTTTTTATATTCTACAGATTAAATAAATATTTATCAAATTTTTTTCTGCATTTTCACATCAATGATTTGTTTTAAATTAAAATATATTTTTCGTTTATTATAACGTAAATTTTACTGCAAACACGCGAGTGTATAGCACACAGACACAGGTAATAATAATCTCATAGCCATTTTAGTAATATTCTGTTTGTAGTTGGTGTATTATAATTTATAAAATTATATTACGTAGGGTACTTTTTAGAATATTAATAATATTAATATTTTTATGCATCTTGATTTTTCCTATATTCGATTAAAATCTGTATATATAGTATTATTATTAATTATTTATAAAATATTTTAGTTACATTAATTGTATTGTAATAAATTATATAAATAATGATTAACAATCTACAAATTACAATAATTATTGTAAGAAAAGTAGAAATTATTTTTTTCAATAATCGTAATTTGTCTTTTGTTTATAATTGTTGTCTGCTATGTATATTATATTATGCTTTAACACGTATAAAATAAACTAAAACAAAAAAAAAACTATAATGAAAAGTAGACGTAAAATCAATAAGCACACATAATGTTATGGAATACGTGAAATTAGAAATTTTAGTCTATATATAAACAATTGAACGCGATTTTATAATATTGTTATCATTGTTTATCATATTTAGTTGTTTATTTTATATTATTCGTGAATACATTTATTCTATATTTGATGAGTTAGACAATAATTGTTATTGTAATGTACCGCGGAGTAATACGTTTATAATCTCATCGAATTAAAAAAAAAAAAAATTGTTAAAAATTTATAGATGTTAGTAGTTTTACATTGAATTAAAATACGAATAATTTATGTACGCCCGTGTATTTTATCGTTTACATTCATAGTATTGAACTATTGAGTATAATATAATACACATAGAATAAATACTATGTTATTGTAATCGTGCTATTTATGTGAATTGATAACAGACAAAGTTTATTGATATTAAATAACAGTTTTATATTATTGGTATTATATTTATTCCGTTGGCTATATAATAATGGTAATTTACTCGTATTAAGTCAACGTAATCCTGCATTATTTGTTCCGATTTATTACGAGGAAAAAATGATTTTTTTTTTTCATTATTTGTAAGTGATTTTCTATAATTTGTTATCGATTATTATACCTATTGAATTTTAAAATGCTCGTTTAATAAATAAATAATATTTTTTTAAAAATTTTATTTTCCTTCATTTAGATACTTCTCTAATTGAATGTAATTGTTTTTAATAAAATGATGAATATTTACCCCTATGAAATAACGCGTTGTACGAAATAATATTATTACCATTTCAAAAATGTACTTTATGTGGGCTTCGAACTATAAAACCGTTTGGGCGTTTGGACCAGATATTCGTATAACTCGTCTTATAGTCATTTATAATCTCCGAACGCTCGGTCTACCCGCGGTACTAAATACCATATAGCTTAATCCGACCTTATATGTAACTACGCGTAACATATAAATCGTGAATAATTTATTAATTTATGAAGATGTCCGCCGAGTACATCGCATGAAAGTATGAAACCGTGTTTTTTTTTCAATTTAATCTTTTTTTTTAAATATAAAAGTTGATAACACGCGCTTTATCGTGTGATTATATACGTTAAATTATATACGCGTATAAATAATAAAGAATATATTAAATTGGCATTTGCAGGTATATATTTAATTTCGTTCTTCTTATTCTTTGGTTTGGGTCGCGTCTGGTACTATTTTCGTTAACCCGTTTGATTAAAAATTATAATGTATACGGGGTGGAGAGGAAAAAAAACAATTCGAGCAACAACAAAACAACGATTTTTTTTTCTTTTTGTCCGATATACGAGTATATACCTGTCGCGTTATAATACATGTGGGCATAATACATGTGAGAATCTCGTAGACAAAACACACCTGATACCGACGGATTATTAAAAAAAAAACGAAAAAACAAAACGAAAAACGCACACAGACCTCACCTTGATTGTCTACGTGGTTTGAAATAGCCCGGGAATCGAATTACTGCCCGATCAGCCTTGCGTACACGCCGCACGGGCGCGTCGCACTCCTACGATTCTTCTGCGGACCGTATATGAATAATATTACGTGTATTATATTGTAATAAACCTTTCTCGGAATGCCCGACTAGCTCTTTGACGAAACACGAATTCGAAATGAAAACTAATAATAATAATAAAAAAAAATAAAAATAACGACGACTATATTATATATATTTTAATAACCGAACTCCCAAGTGTCGTTTCGTACAATTACGTCATTTTTCATAATAATTTTAACTTGAATGAAAACAAAACAAAGAAAAAAACAAAAAACACACAGCACTATTATACGTATATACACATGCGATGTCATCCGCGCGTAAATATTATACGCATCGTAATATATTGTTTGCCGCGCGTTAATAATTCAATTGAAAAATTTTGTAAACGTACCGTCCGTACGTTTTTTAAATAGTATATTCTATATGTAGGTTATGTATGCAGTGGCGTAGATTGTATATATATATATAAAAATAGTTCACGGACTTTGTAGAAGAGCAAAAAAAATAAATGGTAATTTTATATCCCGCGAGCTGCAAAAATAATAAACGACCGAAAAAATTCGTGGGGGGATTACATAACTGCCAACCAACTACCTGGTCACACCGTTGATCGTATATATTTATAATATTATAATTATATACAAGTACATATATATATATTTAAAACAGAAAAATGTATAATAGATAATTATATTTCGTTTTTCACGATAACGTATTATAATTTATAATAAAATAATATATATATATATATAGAACTTAGAGACTTGAAAATTGTATAGGGTGTTCTACTATATGTCTGATAAAATTTTGCAACAAAAAATGTCAAAATTAAAAAAAAATACCTACGCTATCTGATACTGAACTTCGCTCAGAATCGTTTTTTCGAATGCAATGGTTTATCATTGCATTTTAATTCTAATTAAATTTAAACGCAAAGATTTGCACACCTGTATCCCATGCGGCAGAAGTATCAGCTCTTCTTTTTTCAATATAATAATACGAACAGAGGACCACCGGGAATTTTCCCGGTATCCCGCCGGCCCAGCCCGTCCCTGTGTATTAAAATATTAACAAATAACAGGGATAAATAGGCGCCGTCGGGTAAAACTACACAATACCTAGTCAATAATATTATTCTTTGCTATATTGTATATAATAAAGAGATAACGTGAATACTGGCTGTTACTTTTTGATATGCGGTGTGGTAGGTTCTTAAAAGCGGGGTATCTGGCGCAGTGAGTTTTGGATAATCTATGACATGTCTCACTAAATAATATATTTTACATTATAAATTTATGAATGTACCCGCATTGGCGCATTCCAATAAAACCTTTTGTAATAATATTCTTATTCGTATCGAACTTATGTGGGTTCCATCTCACACAGGTATAAAGTATAATCGGCAACTATCTCTGATCTACCGACTAATGACATTCAAACATCCATTAAACATAAAATACATCTCTATAGAATTCCATAGAATTCCATCTCTATAAAAAATTTATTCAAATTTCTAACTAAGACACAACGAATTGTAAAATTGTTAACTATAAATATGTATATATTGTAATTTTTTGTAATTTTGTAATTGCCAATGGCCTTAGTTGCCGCGGCTTAATAATAATAATAATAATAATAATAGAAAAAAAAATACATATTTTCAAAATTACTGGGATACCATTCCCACCACCATTAAACTTAAAACAATAAAGAAAATAATGGAAGTCACAATCTCTAGATGTAAAATCGGACATTCTTTTCTAACCCATTCTTTCCTCATTAGCAAAGACCCTCTTGTGATGAATGCCACACCAATTTTTCAGTCAAACACATCATTCTTGATTGCGTCAAATATCGGGACATTAGAAACAACTTATCCATACCACGAATTATTTCTCTATGGTTAATTATAAAGCCCTTTAGAACGCGAGGCCCTTTGAGGTGCGAAGCCGTGGGCGGTGTGGGCCATTGCCCACTGCCAAGCGCCGCCACTGACTTTAATCATATTAATATTGCATAACATTTTTAAAAAAAAAACCTTTTTAATTGCAGCAGTTAATTTTAAATTCACGTATATACAATATACTCGTATAAGCAAATTATAATATAATAATAATAATTATATATATAGAATAAATAACCTATAATAATATAGTCTACAAATTATTATTATATCTCATTTATCATTCAACGAATCGAACAATATACGACGAAACAAAACAACGAGATATATATTATGTGATATATATTATTCTAAAATAAATTTCTTTCGTTTTTTTTACGCGTACAAACGTTTCGTGAACATTGTTTTATTACCCGCGCCGCCATGGTTGATGAACTATATAACAATCTTACTCACGCTTAAAAAGAGTTTATGTTTTTTATTATTATTTTATTTTTTATTTTTTGGTAATCTAGCGTATAATATTATATATATAATATATTATTCATTGACTGATGAACAATTGTTGATATCTATAATATAAGAATAATATAATGATTTTTTATCTTGCAGGTGTTTTATTGTTTTCGTGTATAAACGCTTCTATATTATATTATAAAAAAAAAAAAAAAAACAATTAAATCATCGCAGGTATATTATATTATATTATATTTATTTAGATCGAAAATAATATTATAGTATAATATTTCTAAATGCGTACGTACTCTGATGTTAAACAATCAAAGCGTTTTCTTGAAGTAAGATAATATAGGCGCGTACAATATACCAGGTATATATAATACGAATATAATTATTGTTTTATTACCTTATTATATTTTATTAATATCGCGGTCTAATCGTATTATATTACATAAATCAATGTAATCGTTCTAATTTCTAATGTATAACACAATCCTGGTGTAAACCGATGAATATATAGGTACTTTAAACTAAATCTTAAAGGAAACCTATTAAAATTTTTAGAAATAAATATATATTATATTATATTATGTGTGTAAAAAAAAGCAAGGTTCAGGAATACACTGGTGTGGAAGGAATACAGGTGTAAAGAAGATAGTGTTGAATTTTGATTACAATTTGAATGCAATGATAAATTATTACATTTGAAAAACGGCTCTGAGCGAAATTTATCAGATAATATATGTACAGAATAATTTTTTTACATTTATCTGCAGTCTCTATACGTTCAATATAAATAATATTTTACTAAAATTTCAACTTTAAACACCTATAAAAAAAAAATTGAGTATTGAGATTTCGCCTAATATTTTGGAAATTCGTTAAATATATGTCAGTATGCTTCAATAACATTTTCAAAAGTTATACAATTTATTTAGCTTTTCTATTAATTTTTATTGTAAAATGATTGAGAAATAATAAGAAGAATATTCGAATAGATTTTAAAATTTTCGTTTAAACTAAAAATATCAATTTTAAAATGCTATAAAAAAAAATTGAGTCTAGGGATTTTTTTAATATTTTGATATGATGTTAAGTAATATGTCAGTAAAATTTTTAAACCTTAATGCCAAAAATTGCCAATTTTATCAAACATTAAACATAAAACATATAAAAACGAGAATTTTACGAAATATTCAAAGTCTTATATTTTGTAGGAAAATTAACGTAACGGTTTCAAAATTTTATCACACACATATATATATATATATTATATATAGTACCTATGTGAATACCCAATACAATTTTCAAGTCTCTAACTTCAAAATTGCCCGAGTTATCGTCAAATATTGAAATCGAATTTGTCGAAATTTTAGTTTTCGTGAAAAATGCCGTTTTTCGTCATTTTTTGTCGTTTTTTCTACCGCTTAGGGTTAATTTTGAGAAATTCGATAAATCACTTAAATAAAGTACCAACATATGTATATGTTCCAATCGGAAACATATATGCTATTCGTGAAAATCGGAGCATTATTTCGAGTAGTAAAAGTATCTTCAAAATAAAAAAAAAAAATAAAAATATTACACATCATTGTAAAACCAATACATTCTTGGCTTCGCCTCAGAATCTATATAATAGGTATCTAAAATTTAACGAAACAAATAAATATATAACACAGTATTAAGTACATGGCGGTTCTTGTAGTTAGGATAATTATTATTATTATTATCGTCTCCGAAGTCGTGATAAATGAGCCACGGGCACGTGACAAAAGATGACGGCCTGCGCGTATTTAATATATATTATATGTATAGTCGGGGGAGGGTCGAAGATTTTTTTTAATTTCTCTCGACACTATATTCTCCGAGCAATGATCGATTATAGTGGGCAGAGTTATTTTTGTTATACACGCCGCGTTCGGGCCGGCGGCGGTCCGTGAAAAATTTCACTCGCTGCAGAAGAAAAAACAAACGCGCGCGTTCCTCACACATTACCACCGGCGCCTTCTCCTCAAAAGACCCGTCGAGTGACAGCGACTTGACGTACGGCCACTTAACGGATATATATGCAGGCCACCTGCCATTGCCGTTATTAATATATGCGCGTTTTCCCTTGTTTCCCGAAGTAACACGTTTTTCGTATAATATACTCGTATTTATAAATATATCATATCATATTCTATATACCGAGTCCCCTCATCAGTGCCCGCCGCGATTCCCGTTCTTCATCGTCATGCTGCAGCAGCGGCCTCCGCGGATGGTCCGACGGATTATGACGAAGAAGAAACGAAGAAACGAAGAAGATTTCTTTTTTTTTTTTTTCCGTGAAATTGTTTTTTTCCTCGTCGTTCGGATCATTAACGAAGCTAAATACGTCTTTTGTTTAATCGCGTGAGAGCATAATATACTCGAATAATATATCGTATATTATTATAACTCGTTTATAAAAATATATACGACAACTGACTATATATTATAATATAATACGCGTTAACGTGACATTTATTTTAAGTCTGACGTAAATAAATTATTACGTTTCTATACCGTTTTTTTACTGTCCATTTTTTAACGTATTCTCTCGTATATGTATATTATATGCAATTAATATAACACTGGTTAGTGATAAAACATATATAGATACGCATGTTTGTATTGTTTTCCGTACGAAAAGAAAAGGGATTTAATTTTTTCTGGTCAGTATATCCTACGTCATGTATCAATATTCAATAACATATTATATTGTGTAATGTGATATGATGTCATTTAGACTTTAGAGAGAGCGAAAAAGATAATTCAATTTAACAAATTATAATATGTATACTATCGTATATTGATATCATTTTTCAGACGTAATTAAAATTTTTATTAATTTTTTAGATTTAGCAAATGCCAATTTTTAACATTATTTTTTTTTTTACGTATTTCAGTCATAAAATATTCAGTTTATTATTGTCACTATACGTATACTTTTCGTTATATCATAAATCATATCATTATAATCGTTTATTATAATATAGTATATAATAATTATTTATAGAACTAATTTTTTTAACTACCTTAAAAATTTAGTATAGGTACACATTATTTGTACTCTGTTGATTCTGTAATGAAACACTTTCCAATGAAATATGCTGACTTCAGTTACTAAATGACCACACACGTATATATATGTAGTCATAAACATATTCATAATCACATGTATCATAAAACACGATTGTCAATAACATAAATATGTGTGAAACTATAATATAATCGATTCGAATTTTACTTTTGTTTTAAATATTTTCCAACTATAGTATATTCGAATGACAAAATAATATTCAGTGATGTTACCATCAAATTTTTTGAAGTTAAGCAGTTAAGCTAAAAAAATATCTGAATTCTATTTTATTCTATTTTTGTATTTTAAATAAAGGAAAGAGGTAATGACAACTATACTAACTAAATTTTAATTAATATCATATATATGATATATTCTAGTAATTAATTAAATCTGAAAAAAATTATTTAAATATATTCACAAAAAATTGTTTGTTAACAATGATCAACCAGATACAGGGTTTTCAGTGTTAGTATGTTTTATTTTTATTCAGTAGGAAAAAAACAGTCAAATATGTAACCCGTTTATTTGCATTCATTCTACTCACGGTCAGGTAAGAGGGGGGTGGAGTTTTGGGTGTCCAACACCCTCCGAAATTATAACACTCCGTATTCAATTTGTTATTAAATTTAAATAAATAATATACGTATTTAAATATTTAATTTTTTAACGTATTATAATAAGACTTAAACACCCAGCAAAAATATGTTTTTTTACCTACGCCCATGACGATTGTGTTTATAAAAATATTTTGGATCGCATGTGCTACGGATGATAAAAAAAAAAAACATAAAACAAGTAAATTAATATATTTTATTACATATCGCAGTCGTAATTTGTTGGGCAAATCGTTCGTTCATTATTCTGGCACTGCCTATTATAATAAATTATATAGGTAATTAATTTGATAAAAGTATATTTTTAAACGAAACGGTTAGGTATATATCTTATGGGTGTTATGTTAATTATTTTATCTATATTTCGTAATTCGTATTATGTGAATATTGTACCTATTATACTTTCGCCTTCGGAAAAAGACGTGTAGGAGGGAGGTATATTATGATAAGTCATACCTATATTGTATTATTATTTTTAATGATGTCTCAAACCGGAAAGAAAACGTTATAAACCGTCGTCATGGTTCCGCATACGCAAGCAGGTGAGTGAATAAAAAAAAAAAAAAAAAAAAAAATATATATAGGTATAAGAAACGGGTCGGTGTCATTGGTGTTTGGCTGAAGGAACCATTCCGTGTGGTACACGTGTATATATATAGATATAGTTTTTAATGTGGGTTTTATTGATCTCGACATTTGTCGGGCGCCGGTACGTCGACCCCTTCTTTTCTTTTTTACCTGTACACTATACAGCCTCTCGGAATATATCTTACAATATGCGGAATCTCAACGTCTACTATTGTGGAGGAGGACGAAAGAAAAAAACCACCACTTTTTTATACGTCTTCTTCTTCTTCTTCTTCTTCTTCTTATCTTACATAGGATTCTATTCATATTTTCGTGTTTACTCGAAACGAGTTGCGCAGGGGGGGTATACGCTGTCTCGGAGATGTTTAAGGGTATAAAAAAAAAAAAAAAAAATGTCTAAAATATCATATTATTATTTTTATATAGAATATAATCTTGATAACTTGATAATTATATATATATTTATTATATTAATATTATTATATAGGTATATAACGTTTTTCAATTTTCAATTTTTTGTTATTAATTTTTTTTTTTTTTTTATTTCCGTTCATACCGTAGTGTTGGTATTCCGGAAAAATATGTTATTTAACTAAAAAAAATTAACCATCAAAAGTTGTCAGAAAAATCTAACAAAAAAAAAAAAAGAAAAAAGAAAACATCCGCGAAATATATACCGCTGTTTAGATATCAGTAAATTTATAGTTTTGCATAATATCTATATACTCACACGCGGTCGGTCATACATTTTATCTATGATAAATATTTTTTACCGAATTTATACAAATAATGACACGCGATATGTAATGTTATAAATATTTATATAATTAATTTATATAATTAATTACTATATATCTTGTAAATCATATTACTTATTATATTACATACCTACAAATTACAATGATAATTTATAGGTACCATTATATTATATGCCCATGTAATGAATTAATAATTTATTCGTTTTTGTACGATTTCGTATTAATACGTATATTATTGCCTTAATAAATAATAACTAAATTATATTTTTATAGTTACCTTATATGAAGTTATTTATCCTTTTTTTTTTTTTTTTATTAAAGTTTGTTTAAATTACACTAATTATTTAAGGGGAACGAATTTTATATAATTTTAATAATCTTTATTATAGCCAATAGTTTCGAAAATAACAATAAAATTACATTGTAACTGAAACTTATATTTCGCAAAACTTAGATAAATTTCCAGACTCATAAATAAAGTGGTAGCTCGGGAATTGTTATTATTTATGTTGTGTGTTTATGTAGAAGTTAAAAGTTTATTCCGACTAATTTTTTTATAGAAGTACTTTAAATTCATATTTTGAGATTTTTTAAAAAGTTTGAATATTGAAACATATTATTTATTATTATTATAATAAATGTCGATTATATAATATTAACGATTTGTTTTTTTATATTTATACATATACAACGCACTTAATTATATTGTTTTGAATAGTTTTTGTTGCGTATAATATAATATAGTGATATTGTAATATTCTGAATTTTAATGTTTTAAGTACATAATAATAATAATAATTAAAAACAATAATAAAATGTATAATGTCTTTATTATACGCGCGTATAACAATAGAGAAAAAACAGGAATTTGGGTAAAAAGAATAAACATTTGATAAGTATAATAACCAAAAATAGAGAGTAGATGATCATGAATGAGAATGGTCGCCGAAAAGAATGTGGCAAAGGTCGTATCTTCGACCAAAGAAATGCTGCAGTAGAAGAATATTATCAAGTGAGAGAGATAGAGAAAATATAAATGAATAAATCGGAAGAAAATTGTATATACAAGGTTAGGTTACCTAACCTAACCGAGACAAAAATGTGAAATTTTTATACAAATATATATAATATAAATATAGGGATATCAATTAATTAATTATATAATATTATTACATTAATATTAATGTAAATTAATTAATATAATGCAAATAGTTATTATACATGGTATAAATAATGGGAAATGTATATAATATAACGGATATTATAACGTATAAATTTTTTTCGTTTTGTCGTATGTAAAATAGAGAGTATACTTACAGTTATTTTGCGAAAAATGATAACGTGAGACGTGACACTATATTTTGTAGACTTGTAAATATTATGTAAACAGATTTTGGACAAAATCCGCAGGGGTGTAAATTTTAAAATCAAATTCGCGAAACCATCTTTTTCAAAGTCTATAAATACTGGTATATGACGATGGGTACCTACGATATAAAATTTCGATCGTTCTGCGTACGCTGTATATAAAAATCAAAAGTTTAAAACGGAACGATAAAAAAACAATATTTTTTTTTTTTTTACTCCGTTGATAATAATAATTAGCGTTGACTTTTTCCCCCTTTTATATATTATTATATCGTTCGTTCGTTTTACATCTCAACGGTTTCGTGCGGTGATTATACGATACGGATAAATGAATAAATGAAAAAAAAAAAAAAAAATTTATAAATAAAAATAATTCGCATCAGACCCGCGGAGATTTACATATTATAATATTATATATATATACAAAACGCGGTTCAGTTGCAGACTCGGCGTGTGTGTCTATATTATGCGAAAGAGAGATAGAGAGATAGAGAAAGAGAGAGAGAGAGAGTGAACGCGGAATGACGTGTAATTTATTGTAAAGTCCACCCCAAGTATAATAATATGTGCCATTGTCACTTTATATATGTATATACACACCTTTATATATTTGCTATTTCGGGGGAGTCCGGGAACGGCGGCGGAGTGTGTCACACGTGTGGCTGCGACGTTCGTCGTCGTCGTTGCCGGTCGGTCGGTCGGTCGGTCGGGTGACAATTGTCCAGGTGTGCCGCCGACCGCCGCACACACAATGGGTCCAGCCGGCGTGTATAATATACAGCAATAACTGTTGTCGTTGTACCGACGCCCCGCTCGTACACACACACACACACACACACTGCAATATACAATATACGTATAATGCCGAAGGGTTGTTGTTCGCCAAAAACCGTCGCAACCCCCAACGAGCACGCACCCTTCTCTCGTCGTCATCCCGTATAGTTGTCGCGGTGTGGCACACGTATATAATAATAATATTATATATATATACGAATATATGATAATGAGATTTGGATTTGTCAAAAATCGATACACGGGCGATTCGACGGTTCTCCTCCCCCCCCAAGTTTATCTATCCATCTATAATACACGTGCACCTTCAGTTTATTTTTTCAACCCCCTTCCCCTCCTATCACCCTTATTTTTCGTGTCGTCCGACGTTTGCGATATTATAATATTATAATACATAATATATTATATACTATATATAATATTATCTCGTATATATATAAGGTAATCGATTATAAATAGACTGCTACCTCGTATTATTATTATTATTATTATTATTATTATTATTATTATTATTATTATATTTTATTATAAATTTATGTTCCGCGTCCCTTATTTGTTGTCAATATTATATGATATTATTATAACGTACCTATGAGTATACAATATTACGTGCGAGTTTCTACACACGGTTTACGTAAAATGTACCTATATAATATATTCGCTAAATAATATTTCGAAAACGATTTTGTTAAATTTATAATTATTATATTAGTATATATTGATATTGTACGTTTTATATATTTTATAATATTTGAAGACGTGTTCAATACGATTTGTAACTTTTGTAGATTTTTAAATCCGTATTATGGTCATAAGTCACGTATATATTATAATTTATAATATAAATTATACGTGACTTATGACCAAAAAATATATTTCATTTGTGTATATTATAAATTATAGAATATAAAAAATTTGTATATAATATGTACAATATACAATATTAAAGAATCCGATAAACGCGATATCTTTTTTTCTCGTATTATAAATATTTATAATATACCTACACAAAGTTTGACTACTTATTATTGTATTTAAAAATAAAATAAAATAAAAATAAATAAAATTTTGTAGAAATTAAAAATATTAAACATTACGGATCACACGATTCTGCGTATACTTTAATTATAAAAAGATAAAGGGAAACATTAATTTAAAATAATAAACTTTTGACAGATTATGCGTAGGTATATATACTCGTATATTATATGTAATTTCCAGAATACATTTTTTTCTTTTTCTGAATCGATATACTTTCTATATATATAACTGGACGTTGTTGTTACAACCAGGTTGGTTATAACCAGAGGGCCAGAGTGTCCCCGAGTTTGGATCCCCCCCCCCCATGAACCGTATTTATTACTTCAATTTAATAATTTTTTTTTAATCCAACATTTTGTAATTTTATGGTGGACCCCCCTTGAACAAATAATCCTTGTTGCGCCACTGGTTGTTAATTATACACAAAATTAATGTATAGTTTATATACCATTGATTATAGAATATACTATTCTATAATCAATGTTTTATACCTATTCTTATATAATATATCGCACGTTATCTCGATATTTTCCGAATGTATTCGAATCGTGTAAATATATGTTTTATTCGATTTCGTTTTTTATAAATACCTTTTGGTAATTTTATTTTTTATACTGAATTTCGGAGCAGTAACACACGTACGAGTGTATATACAACCCGTTAATAATAAAATATATTTTTGTCGTCTTTAACCGTTTAATCGTCACGCTGCCGTTTACGTGGGACGAACGGCCCTATATACGCAATTATAATATATTATTATTATTATTATTATTTTACTCGTACGCCTAATTAATTGTTATATATACGATCGGATTCGTTTGTATATTCATAATTATTATAATATACGAGAGTAAAATATTATATTCGTTTTTATGATTATTATTATTAATTCGTATAAAAAACGGAAAAAACCTTCGTTCCTTCGTCACGCGCGATCCCTTTATAATATTATAATGTTCACAATGATATTATATTATATTAATAGACGCACACGCACGTGTGTATAATATTATATTATTTTCTCGCTCTCCATTTCGTCCTTTTCTCGTTCTTTTTTCTTTCTTTATATAAAATACATTCGCCCCTATATATATATATATATAATAATATAATATCGTATATAATAATAATAATAATAATAATAATAATAATAATAATGTAATGATTGTCAAAAATTCTTTCTCCCGTGTGATATGTCGTACACGACACGTTGCAGCACGCGTATTATGGGAAAACGACGAAGTTTTAATCCCCTTGTCCCCGCCGTCCGGCATATATTATTGTATAGTTTTAATAGACCCTTCCCCTCACCGTCCCTGCACCTCTTGGCCCGATGTCGCCGCGAGTGCCTGTTTTATGTAAGTGACGTCCCGTGTAGCGGACAGGTTAAATCCTTCACGTGTGACGCCTTCCATTAATTACCGCGCGATATATTTTATTAGACGGTGTCGGTCGCGCGCGCGCGCGTGTGCGAGCGCGTGCGTCGCGTCAACGTACACGCTAAAAATAATATTCGATTTGGCCGGTTGCGGCAGGCGGGCCGCGAGCGATCGCCCAGGGTCATATTGCAAGTATAATATAATAAAATATTATAATAATATTATGGCCGCCGCGGAAATCCTTTCAAGACCGAACAATATTATTATATTTTCGATATGTCGAGATGTATTATACGATAATCGTTAGAATTGTAGGTACCTATTCGTAATAATTGAATAATATGCAAATAAAAATATAATATTATAATAACGTAACGGTAAACGTAAGACGGTTCTGGACGGTAATACGCGTTGTGAATAACCAATTACCAAATATATACGCGGCCAAAAGGTAACCGCGAGTGGTTAACGCGGGAATTACCTCTATGCGAATAACCCTTTAACCGGGTATGTGTGTATCGTAATAATATTATACCGCGGCATTATAATAAGTTCGTGACGGTGACCAATTTTCAACGCGCGTCTTTGTTCTAAAAACGATCTTTAGGGTTTTTAAAATATATAATAACCGCTCTTGGCCGAGTTCCATAACAATAAAAAACGAAGAAGATAAAAAAAAAATTTGAAATATATCCTTTATTACGCTTATTAGTCAAATTATGAAAAGTCGAGTTTTAACGTTTTGCTGCAGGATGCTGTGAATTGTGATAAACTATATATATATGTTATACATAATATAATACACGTTATATATTATATTGTCTATACGAGTATTCTTTCACACGCTCGATTAGGAAGCGCATTTTCGTCTTTGACGTGATATTCACACTTCCGGTGTAAAAATGTTAAAAACTATATAATATTTTGTATAATTATACAAAAAAATATAATGTTAAGTTTTATTTTATCGACGTGTTTTAATATGATATAACCGCCCGATAAAAAACGCGTTTAGAAATTTTTACAATTCATTATTATAATAATATATTAAACTCGTATTTTTTGATTATAATACATATTTTGTATATTTTCCATTCATTTTTAATTTTGGCTCACAATCCGTCAGCGACATTCACACGAAAACTATAATATGATCGCAGTGGGCATGGAAACACAAAATAAAGATAATTATAATAACATTATTATAGGAGAGATTTATATATAAGTGACCTAATATAATAAATCATTATGTTACTACGAACTAAAACACGTGATACTTATAGGCAGCCTGTTTTAATCGTAATTTTATTTGTTTTTTATGTATATGTATAATAATATATTATATTATATATGTATATTAGAACATCTGTTTTATATCTTAAAAATCTTCAAAAAAATATTTAAGGTTAAAATATTCGTATTTTTTTAGACTTGAGTAAATATTATAGTATATAATATATAGGTATATAATTCGTGGTAACATTATAAAGATTGATATTTTCTTAAAGAAACGTGTTTTGAGTAGGTTATATAGTGTTATACACTTTTATAATAATAATATCATGTGTTTACTAAAATAGAAATTGTGTATACTTCATAATATTAGAAATTTTATACTTGGATTTCGTAAAAATGTTTTATTCGCATAGTAATATTATATTTCAAAAGTAATCACAGTATTAATTAAATGTATGCCGATGAGTAACATGTAAATATAGCTATTACACCGCGTTACACTTGCAGCCATTCAAATTATTTTATACCTATTTTTTTTTTTTTTTTTTTTAACGTAATATTTCATATTTTATTATTTTAATTCATAATTAAGATAATATATATTAAAAAAAAAGAAAATTTAGTTACAATATATTATTATATTATTGTACCACGATAATATAACTATGTGTATTAAACAATAAACTGAATAAACACATGTTATTTTTTTATTATTATTTATGTCAGTTATGATGTACACCAGTTTTCTATTACCTATATTATAATCTAAAAAGATTATTTATAATCTATAAAGTTCTAGTTCTAGTACTTTATTTAACCTAGTCGTAATTCATAATATTCATCATTCGTATAAGTACAAATTATTATCATGATTCATGATAATTCATGACATTTAGTATTGACAATTATATATATATATATAAATATACGAGTATATCGTTAAAATTCTAATTACGAGTATTTTAGATTTCTAAATAAAATATATACGAATATGTTTATAAATGTCATGCAGCTATGTGAAAATAAACTAGAAAATTTATAATCCTATACAAAATTATATAATCAAGTCAAGATATTATTATGAATAAAATAAATATCTATGTCCATAAAATGTAATTAAATTATGTATTAAATTATATATATATATAAAGTGTTCTATTTCCAATATTTCCTAGTCAAAATTAAATAATATTTTTTATAGATAAATAGTTTTTTTATAATTTTTTATGTATATTACCTATATTAAATTTACTAATACCTATCACCTATATGTATACGAAAACTCAGATATAACGTAGGTATAGCGTATATATCAAATAAAGTCTCTCTTGAGTATTATAATTGCTAATACTAATATCAATATTATTAGTAAAATACTAAAATTAATTATTCATATTATAACGAGAAAGTCTTTAATGTCCGAGGGTTTATGGGTCCATGATGGGCAACGAAACTTTTATATTATGTTTTCCTCGGTGTATATACATTTAATTTGTAAATTTGTAATCGTTTATTTTGTAAATTAATTCTATACGTATTATTTATTTATCATTTGCGCGTATACCGCAACACGTAGGTATTAAAATATATTATTTTAACCTCATTCTATCGTATAATAATTATTTGAACGAACGTTCGCTCCAATATTATTTTTATATAATATAATATAAATTATTCATCATGTTAATTATAGCGATTTGAACGTTTTCTTTTTCTCGCGTTTTATACACGCGCGCGCGGTTTTCGTTATAATTACGCGTTTCATTGATATCATATTATAGTTATTTATTACACGTCATATAACATTTATAATAATATCATTGCATTAAATTATTATAGTCGATTATATTAACCGCGAGCATGACATATAAAATTATTTAGAACCGCAGTTTTCCTGCGATTATTGTACGGCACCGCCGATATTTCTGAGCTAGCATCGAGTCGCATTTCTTGTGAAACCAACCATGGAGTCAAATAAGGTATAATTACCTCATCGAATGCAGTCATCGCATAAAAAATCCCACCATGTTTTTTCTCACCGTATATCAAATATATACCATATACCATTATATAGGTAAACCGGTTTCGTATGATTAAATTCGATGATTATTTTTTAGGAATATTAAAAAATAAAATAATTCATTTGCAGACTGCAGTCATACGTTAAATGTTAATAACTAATAATATATGTACAAAAAAAAAAAAAAAAAAGAAAGACAAATTTCATCGTATACGAATGAAAATATTATTATTACACTTACGGACGAAAAATTAAAAATAATATATTTTGAAGTTATATAATATAATATTATTGTGCGTTTATATCGATTAACGATTTGATACGTGCAGATTAAACACGCCTCCAGTCCTCCAGGATCATTTATATAATGCGTGTATTGTTATTATAATAATATAAGAGTGTATACGAAATTTAAACCACTTATATTATATAGATATTATATACCGCGGTATAGTTACGTCCTTACAGGTTACCACGCCGACGATACCGGATAGTATATATTGTAGGTATATACTACGTATATAATATACATCGGTGCGAAGGGATATCTGCGAATCGACGAACGAAATATTCGTTTTGCAGTCGTAATAATGATTCCGCCGCGAGGGTATATCGTATAATACCGTGCATATAATGGCGGCGCATCGGCTATATACAGACACACACACACACACACACACACATATTACGTATATACACGCCGTATACTTGGCTGCGGCGATGATGAATTCACGGGCGCACACCTGAGGCGGGCGGCCGCGTGTCCTCCTCCTTTACGCCGTGCACACGCATACCGGTAAGGTCCGGCATTACGGTATCGATTCGACCCTGTACCACTCCATGCCATCTATAGTCCCTTCCGCCGTTCGGGATCTCTGCCACCGTATCGCGTTGGTGCCATCGGCTTCCGACGCACCGGCGTCGGGAAAGGTATACATATTATATATACGGCCGCCAGGTAAACACCACCGCCGCCCGTCCCTTAAGCACACCCCTCATCCCTTCCCAATACGATTACCATTTCCTCGCCCGTCCGACCCGACACCGATCCTTATAGGCGCCGTCTGCTATATTTTGGTATATATTTATAATATACCTATATATAATAAAGGTACTCGCGTGAAATGTATTGCTTACGATGCGATATATACGTTTATATATATATATATATTATTATATGGACAACACGTGCACGTGATCGGTACAGTGGAAAGGAAATTGTGGGAATCGCAGGCAGAGAGAGAATATACGCGATAAAGAGAAGAGAGTCGTTTTATAATATTATTATTATATACATATTAAACGTTTTGAATATAGTTTTCTATCGTACGTTGTTCGTGAATAGTCTACACCGCGGTTAATATGGTTCTACGTATTATATTATACACCTTGAATTACCAGACGGTAAACTTATAAAACATATCGATTTATGTATCGTTTAAGAGGTCTAAAAAAAAAAAAAAAAAAAAGTATTTGTTTAATTTAAAACTTATATAGGTATGTCTACTAATATATTGGTACGCATAGTGAATTTTTTTACGATCAAATACTTTAATACTATACGATACTCGAGTGTTAATTTAATAGGGTCTACATCGGAGACTCTCAAAGGCACAGCCTCTCAAATATAATATAATATATATTCCATTCGTCGTTAAATACGCTATATATTGGTTCCCAAATTGTGTGTTTTTCAATTTTTTTTCACACCGTTTTTTACTTCTTATTTACTTGTACATAACTCATATAAGAAGAATCGTATATTGTGTTATATTTATGTTATTCGTCGTTAGATAATACTTTTGGTTATGTTTGAAATCGTTGATCGATTATTACCCATACATACTTTTAATTTATAAACGTCACTCGACTTTAATTTTTTCATCAATATAAAATCATATCAATCATATCATACGAGTATAATACGTATAATAATGAATAATACACGCAATACATAGTTATAATAAAACCAAGAAAGTTCTTAAATTTTTGGTAATTAAATTGGTTAAAATTAGTCACTCGATTCAACAAAAGAATAATTATTTGGCAATGAATTTTCTATTGTGTCTAATTATTCAAATCAATTCGCAATATAATAATATATAATTACCTATTATCATCCATATTTCGTATTTATTACAATTAAATCACACACGTAAATCTTTAGTTGTATTATATTGACGACATTTGTATTATTAATAATGATTAAATTTTTACACCATTTAAGGCGTAATCATTGTATAATAATTACATCATTTAATAAATATTTTACGTAAATATGTATAATAAAGATAAAATTATATTTATAGTTTTAAATATTTGTTTTAATTTTACACAATTGATTTAAATAAACGCTGCAGGTAAATTATACATATTATAATTTTAATAAAATATATCAAAATTGTATTAAAAAAAAAATATATATATATTAAAACTTGTTTAAACTCAGAATGAATGTTTTATAATAGTTTTTGTCATCTCAAGGGGTTTCAAGTGTATATAGGTTCATTAGCCTTGTATATTATCCGTGTTGGGATGAAATGTAAACAAAAATGTTTGGGATCATCACAGAACGTTTAAACACAGAATCCAAACACCATTGAATGATAATGTGTAGGTATATAGTATATTATATAGTTGCTGAAGTATATATTATACGAGGTAACTAAATAACTTAAAAATGATTGTGTATAATATAAAATAAAATATACATGAAAATTATAAAATTAAAATTTTTTTATTATATTAAAAGAGTTTAAATTACATTTTATTTTAATTTATATATTGTATTGCAAACTTGATTGAAAATAAACTATATAAATTACTATATTATATAATATAAATATATAATTTATTTTTAATAGGTATTGTTTTTTAGTTTCCAATTAAAATTAATATTATTAATAATAATTACTATTCTCAATTATAAGTGCTTTTAAGTAAATTATTATTTTTAATTGTAATTATATGTTGTATATAGTTATAAATTATAATTATTTTAAATTATTTTACGGAAGTCATATTTTAAATAATTTTTCATTTTATAAATAATTTTGGATACAACTGCAAATTAAAATAATTAATGGTTATATATTCTATACGAGTATAATAAATAATGGAACGTATTATAAAAAAGCATAATATAATATACAAATATCTAACCTACCCACGTTACCTACATATTATAAATTTTTTCTCCTTGTCTTCTTCTACTGTTATATTATTCTTCGAAAAAGCTCTTATTCTAATCTATTCTTATTTTGAATTATCATCTTTATATATAGACGCTGTTCTTTATATAATCTTGTATCTAAAAGACTTTTTTAGAAGAGACTATATACACCTTCTTTGCAACGTTTTATAATTTTATCCGAAATTCATCTTTTCGTTATACCAACGATTTATTTATTTCTTCCACTTATTATTACGTATTTTTTTCATCTTAAATTATAATCGTTATAGTCTATATAAATATATTATTTCTATAAATTTCTAAAATATTTTCTTAATATTTGTATCTTTTAATGTCAATAAAAAAGAAGCCATTATTTATTTTTTCACGAATTTCACAATCGTCACACTTTTTCTTTGTTCTATTATATATATATATATAATTATAATCTATTTCATCAATTTTGACTGCTGCAGATTTTATAAATTAATGGTACCTGTATGTTTTTCGCATATATTTTTTTTCTGACACTATTTTACTACCAGCTGGTAATTAAATAATTTTTTTTTTAATAAACGGTAATAATTTTTTTTTTTTTATTTATAAAAGAGAATACAATACATTATATTATATACTCGGGGTTGATAATTGATATATATTATATATGATGTATATATAAGAATGAAGGTGAAACTGCACGCACAGGATGTGGATATGTCGGTATCTCGTATAACAGATATTCAGGTGTTCCATGTGGTAGTTTTTAAGACTGTCTAAAAATAAATCCCTAGTACCCGATGAACTCTCTGCTTATATTATAATATGCAGTCGTACGTGTGGTAGAGATCGTACACCACAGGGCCAATTATACTATAGCACTTATATATTAATATACGCCATGTAGGTATGTATATATACTTCTATATATAAGGATATTACTAAACACGTTTTGTTGACTCTGGGCGAAAATACACCGATATTCCAACACACCTGGATCGTAAACAACACACCTCTCTCCTTTTGGAGCCTATAAATATATCGATAGGTCACTCCCTTTATACGGAATTGACGCGTTTAGCACATGGCCGTGTATATTAACTGTCGTAAATACTGACGTTTGTATTGTAAGTGTAACCCATAACCAAAATTATAAATATAATATAACTCGTATAACACGAGCTTGTCTTTTCTTTTTTAAATAAATTTAACGTTGTAAATCATTGTAAATCAGTAAATCGAAATGAGAATAATAGACAATTTTCGTTTAACAATGAAAGATTATTCTTATATTTATTATCGTATACAAAATACGAATAACAATACATGTGTTCCTAATTTCCTATTTATATAATATATACGCGTGGTACATATTTGGGATTAGATTTTTAGTAAAATTTGCACAACTCAAACTCGGTACATATACATATTATAAATTATTGTAATGTGATTTTCAATTTTTATACTGCTGTATAGCTGTAATAATTATTATTATAATAAATTACGAAACGATAATTCTATAGTAGGTATATTTTTTGATAAATTACTTTCATTCGGAATAATGTATATTTAAATTTCTATTTTAAATATTGACAGAAATAATAAATTGTAAATTTGTAACTACGGGAATATATTATATAGGTATACTTAAACAGCATCATATCTAATATATACCGCGTTTTATTAAAAAGTACCCCCAAAGCGTTATCGAGAAAATGAGAAATGTATTGAAGTATCGTAGTTATATATAAAAAAAAAGTACATTCCATAGAACTTAATATTAATGTGGTATTGTTGAACAATGATTATAAATCGTAATATCGTAGTAAATAAATAATAAAAAAAAAAAAAGAACGAATTATACTGCGTGCGTCGATACAAGTGAATTTCTTTATATAACGATTTGTGACCTTATTATTATTTTGATATAACATTTTTCACGATTACACTGATAGTAATTAATATGAATCGCGTATTAAAACGAATTATTTCCGAGAATCGTCCAAGACATTAATAATAATGTCATATATTATATTACACACCTATTAATATAATATAAGCGAATGAATAATATTTTTATTGTGTATAGTATACGGCGCATATCATTTCGTAAAAGTATTTCGAATATAAATTTTATTTAATAATAATAATATTATTATTATATCAAGTTCTATTTATATTAAATTAAAGAGTTAAATAATTACATTTTAGCATTTAAATCGATCAAATTAATTTGGCATAATTTGCACTATATTATCATTAATATACAATGGTATAGGGTTTTAGTGTATACCGCAGTTCTGGTCAGTTATATATTATATATTTTCTTTTTTAATAAACATAATGACGTGTTAAACATTTTTGAATTATACGTTATCCATGTAATTTTCTATATGTAACTCTATGTAATTTTTTTTCTTCCATGAATTTATGTTTTCAATCTAATAGATATAGTATATCTATGAAAAATTTTTTTCCATCATTCATTTTTAATTTTATAAAATATTATTAAACTAAACATTTTTTTCTAAAGAAATTATTGATTCTTGTTACTTATTGACTATGTTGTTATATATTTTTTTTAAAAAAAGTGTTATTCTCGTAGACGTAGATTAATTATATTTTATATTATACATATATTACAATAAATTAGTGAAACAGCAACGTTTTGGTGGTGTTGTATATGCAGTTGAAAATCAGGTATAATTATATTATGTTTATATTACGTTTCGATGTATTATCGGTGTTAGAATTAGGCCACTCTCGTGTATATAACAGAGTTATAAAAATTGCTAATATTTTTTCTGGAAGATTAAATGAACAAGATGCGTTTTAGTCTTATTTCCAAAGCGTGTATCAAAGATCCGTCGTGGATATTTCAACTTTTGACAAATTGAGGTTGCGCCATCCGACTGACAAGGCGAATTAATCGCCAAGAGAGTACCTCGACCCCTCCGATGCCCACACATTAATATTACGTATAAATAACCATAACATTTTGTGTATACATTATTATTATTATTGTTATTATTGTTATTATTATTATTATTATTATATACCGTATAGTCATTCGAAGGGCGCGTTAATAATTTATATGTTATTTATATTATAAATTTTTTTTTTTTCGTCAATTATTTCATCCCTTATATTTAGATCTCATCGTACTCGTGGGTTCGCAAGTGATTTAAAGTGAACGACTAGTGTATATATACCTTTGACGAGCCGTGCTCACTGTTCTGTAAGACCGTGATAATTTAGAGAGTCGTTTCGAGTATCGAACATTTTCGAATAATAAGAACTCATCAGTTTTATGTTTACCACAAAAGAGTCTCTAAGTAACAATACTTGTACCGGGGCACAAAAGTTTTTTTTTTAACATCGCGATGACGACGGTATCGCGGTATAAGCGATTGGAAGGAGGGACGGAAAAAACCGTCTAGAGATTAATAGTGGCCTTTTGCGGATAGTCGAGGGAAATAGCTAGTTGGAAATATATATTACCCGTAAATAAATCACGGGACAACTATATAATATAAGAAACTTTACCGGGTTTTTTTAAAATATTTTCTGGTTTTTTAGAGCAGAAAAGTAATATAATCCAATTGAGTGTATACACATTATAATATAGGTGCTATATTGATTACAAATTCAAATGTATCATTACTGCAGTTGTTATATACCGCAGCGTTTGGTGTTTACATTACCTATATCGAAATTATAAGGCACAATTTTAGATAAAATTTAAAATCAATTTTTTCTTTTATAGGTACCTTTATCTTGCGACGTATTAACAATATTGGTTAGTCAAATATTTCTATCTGCAATTCATAATTATTATATACTTTTTATAATCTGTTTAGTGTCTTATAAATAATAGAATAAAATAATTTTTTATTATTTTAGAATCATTCCTACCTACTTGAAGGTATATTATAATATATAATATATTTAAAAAAATATATATATTTGTCATATTCAAACAATTTTCTGAGTAATAAAAAATTTAAATTAATTATTCAAATATAATATGTGTATATTTTATTTTATATGACACAAAAATTCGTGTAATATTTTATTTCGTTTTTATAATACCTATTACTCATTAGTCATTATATTATGTTTTTAATTGTGGTGTTCTTGTAATCTTGTAAAAAATAACATTAATTATATTTTAAATTTAATATTTTTAACTAGGTCATTAATTCATTAGTTACAATAAAAAAAACTTTAACGTATTATTAATTTCCCTTATGATGGTCCCAAGCAATTTACCTTGTGCAGGTCTCAATTAAGCACGTTTAATGAAAACCCTATTAACACGCCACTAGGGTTTTATTGTACTTAATTTTAACACAGGGATTACATTTATTTTTTTCACCTGAAGTTACTTACTACAATATTATTAGGAGAATAGACGCAATGCGGGTCCAATCTCATTACGGTCTCATGCGGGCACACAAATATTAATCTTCATAGGGGAGCTTCTGGTATTTGTTATCTGGTATATCTAGGTATAATAATCTCATACTGGACGACGCTATATTATTTTATAATAATATTAGTTTTGAATATGTATTATTTTTTTACTCGTACAGAAAAAAAAAAAAGGAATAATGTTAGATTTAAAATGTAGAAAATTTACGTTTATTTTTAAATGACTCCGCGGACAGGGATATTTCGACTGGGTGTAATTTTTCACCTGAATTTTTGGCATCGTGTAAGACTATATTTTTTTACGACTGCGCGCATTTCATATAATAATAATTTATCGCGTCACCTCGCGTTTCGTCACCTACACTAGTTATTTATTTATTTTTCTGATTTTTTTTTTTTAATACCCAACATTCGGCTTTAAGCGATGAGCGTATGGATATGATGGTGACGAGTTATTATTATTTTAATAATATATATATATATATATATATAAAATAAACGCACAGCCAACTTTTAATATATATTAAATTGATAACTCATGTCACTGGTGTTAAATAATAATCTATTTTTCACTTTTTATTCCACGTGGATATTTGATACTTTATACTCATATAAACGGGGTTAGGTTAGGTTAACCTTAACTGAGATAAACATTGAGAAATTGTTGTTTAAACAAATACTATTTTTGATCATTTCGAACAATTATCTATAATTTTATATTTTTTAAATTATACGAGGAGGTATTCGTATTATATATAACTATTTAAATTATTTAAACTATTTATATATAACTATTTGAATAACGGAATGGCTAAATTGACGACTGTTTTGTTTCGTCGTGTTTATGTATATAAAATGTAATTATTATATGCGAATTTTATATTATACTGATGATTCGCTAAATGTATATTATATAAAAGAACAATATAGTACTATATATAATATAGTGTGATGAATGAATTGTGCTATTTTTTTTTTTTACTTTTAAATCCGCTTTTAATAACAAAATTCGCAGTTTTACTCGTATTCTCATCAAAGTGTCTTTTATACCTTATCCGCGGAAATGAATATAGTTTTGAAGTCACGCTCATAACAATATGCACACTAGCGTGCACTCGCGAAACGTAAAACACAGAAGTGTATATTATATTCCGTTACGCGAATGTGCGATATGCATACAACACGCACACGGAATTCAACTTAAATGTTGAAGTCGTTGTTTTTATTGTTTTACGAGCCGGTAACAACGGAAAACTGTAGAAAAAAAAAATCCTAGACGGGGATGGGAATTCTCGGCGCCGACGGCCGGCGGGACGCGCCGCCACCTATGTGTGTGTATATACGGTGGCGCCAAAACGCGAGATTTATGACGTTAGCGCGAATCTGGTCGGACGAGGGTATAATATAATAGTGCGTCTATAGCCGTGGAAAACTGCGGAATAAAAGAAAACGCGTTATACACAGATAAGTTATATAAACGTAAAATAATGATTTTCCGATCGATTTTTCACCATTCTTTTTATATAATAATATACTTATTTGAATTGTAAGATAAAAAAAAAATATATATATTTCACATATTATATTCGTTATACGATTTATCGCGTTTACAATGATTATTAATCGATTTGTGTGCGCGTATCCAAAGTTACGAATGGAATATTTATACCCAATATAGTTATACAATAAAAATTGTCTAATATAACATAAATAATATACATTTTATACATTTTATTATTCTGCCCCGCGTATGTCGTTTTTGACGTCTTTAGTGCGGTAATATATATATAAAAAAAAAATAATAATAACAACGCGTTTTTCTTTAATAATATTATTATAGGTATAATTTTCAATTTTCGCGACAAATCGATTTGAATACGACGCGCTTTTATTCGTTTTATAAACTTATAATATGTACCTCGGTCGGATATATTAATATATTATACAATATTATAGCACACCATGTGTGCACCGCACAATAATAATAATAATAATAATATAATATGAATCGCTGTTAAATTGCATAATAATAATCCGGATTAAGGTTTCGATAAAAGTAACATTCGGTCGGGCGGCGGCGGCGACCCGTCTCAGGTGACTGGGTGTCGGGGAGCTTTTAATAATTATAACATAACGCGTATAATAATAATAATACACACTATATATATATTTATGTGCATAGGGGTGCGCACAACAAAACAATGTGCGCGCGCACAACAATAATAATAATAATACGTACGTATATTATATAGGGGACGAAATAAATTATACACGTATATATCGCTTGCGTACGTCGCCGTCTCGTCGGGGGCATCGCGCGTATCGCATCGGACGCGGTGGATTAGAGACGCGCGCGCGTGCCGCCCCCCATTTTTTTCTTCTTTTTTTTTTTTCCGCCCGTACGCATTATGCGCGCGTATATTTTTATTTTTCGCCTATACGTGCGTTTTGTTCGGCCTTAGCCCCGTCTGCCCGCCCGCCAGCCCACGGGAACCGTTGCAATAACAAGTACCCATTGTGCGGCTGTCACACGCGTATATTATATAGGGCTGCTTTCTTTCTGACGCGAACGTTGGAGCGCGCGAGGAGCAACGGACGACCGGCAGACTCCTTCAACGCTCCGCCGTATTATATATATATATACAGTGCATGTGCACCCCATCGAAAATATAATATACACTTACCCCCGCGGTTATAGAACTTTACCCGCCGCCCTGCATACCGTGCACACCTACATAGTATTATATATATACGCTCCCGTATTATATCGTCGCCGCGTCGTGAGAAATCCGCGCGCGTTTGTGTGTGCCCACCGCCGCCGCCGCAGCTAATACGCCGCCGATACGATATATTATAATAATACATGATGACGGCGCGCTCGGTCCGGACCCGGTGCCGAACGTACAAAATCTCTCGAGTTTTCCTAACGTTTTGTAATCGCTGCGAGTTGGAATATTTCATAATTTGTAATTATAATGAATAATGATTATATAGTAAATGTGCAGAGCCCGTTTGAATTTATAAATAACGATAATATTATATTATATTATAATATGTCTCCGAAAACACGGTTAGATTAGACGTTAGACGACCCTCATTCTCCCAGAGATTTTTTTTATTATTTGTTTCGTCATTGTCACGCAGGTATATATAAATAGTCCGATTTATTTTACGCTCGTATTACGCATCGTATTGTTATTTAGGTACCTACACAATAATATAATACGAATAAGCGGGTATCCGCACAACGCGTTTTATATTATTTTTTTTTCTCCGCGGGGGTCGCTTTTAAGTCTAACGCATAATAAAACACAAAGCGTAGGCGATGATCGCGAAAATATTTTTACAATATATTATATTATAATAATATAACGGTCAATAATAATAATAATATTAATATAATATTATTATCGAGTGTATAAGCCAAACATGAGTGTAATATACACGCGCGCGCTTGATAATTTACGATCGTTAAACATTCATTTATCATTATAATATACCTAATAAATATAAATTATATTATAATATACATCACCGACACAAAATTCACACGTGTTCCGCGCAAAAACGATTTTTGTTTTTATTAACTCGTACATGCGTGCTGTATATACGCACGAGGTGTAGTTGTACATTATTATTACACGCTCGTTTATATAATGGCAAATATTGTCGTGTCGAGTCCTATTTGTATTGCACACGTATTCCGTGTATTACAGTATTTATTTTATTTTTTTTTTAATTATATTAATAACTTTTGTGTAATTTATGCAAAAATAATTGCCATATAATATTGTACTGATATATTTATTATACGTTTTGTACGTATAATATTATATTTTGCCATCGTCTTTCGGTCGTTATATATTATTATAACATTGTTTACCGGACACAAAATTTGTTTATATAATATATTATTATTATTATTATTATTATTATTAAAGTTTCTTTCTTTTCAAACGGACGAACGTTTAATTTCGTACGCGTTTAGCACGTGAAAAAATGTATTGGACGGTTGCCCGACTGCACATTTGAAGTGCGGACGATTTTTCCCATGAATTAATTGGGTAAATTTTCCGCATCGTAAAACACGTAGAAAATTCCGCGTTACGAATAACGAGAAGAGTAAACTTTAAAATGGGCGTATTATACTTACGTACACAAATCTCACCCAACATTAGATAGGTTTATTACACATGTCGGTATCTTATTTTTTAAATTTCCACTGAAATAATTAATTTTAATCATAATTTCTATATATCTTTACATAACGTATAATATTAAAAAATATACACGTAAAATAAAACTATTTTTTAAACACTGCGGATTAATCATTATAATAATAATAATAATGATATAAGGTGGCATACATGGCAGAATGGACATTGCACCGTAGAAAATCAATTAATGTAAAACAATAAATTTAATTAACGTTTGTCCATAATAATTTAGATTGTTGTGTAAATTCTATTAAAATATTTACCTGAATATTGTTCTGTACACAAGCCGCGGTCTAATCTAAAACCAAGTCAAATTCCAATTTATATTTTATATATGATAATAATTATTACTAATTAGTGATTAATAATTATTATATTATTGTTATAATATAAAACGACTCGTGCGCGGTATAATATCAATATATTAATATTACGATTAATAATAAATATCGTGTTATAAAAATATTTATTCTTATCGATTCCATAATCATTTACGTATATACCTATAATGAATTTGTTCTTTTTATATTTTCAGGTAAGCCGTTTAAAAATCTAAAAAACGAACACTTAAAAATGTACCGGACAAAATAAAAAAACGTTCAGGTAAAAATTCTACAGTTTTCTCGTGTTTTTTATTTTCTTCTATATATATACGACATTGCGGTTCTTGTATATATTATATATAGATGCTGTATATATGTAAAACACGTACATTATTGACGAACTAAATCATATAACCGTTTATTTCTATATTAGAGATTATTTGTAGTTTGATAGTTTATCGTAAAAACTGTTTTATATAATAAAAATAAATATTGTTTGGTATATTTTAAATTTTGCCGCCTTTACATCACTGCAGATGTGTTTTAATAATAATTCGAAACGATATAGGAAATGCACGTGTTCCTCCGTCGTTATTATTATTATTATTATATAATATGCGAACGTTTCAGTCGTATATATTATAAATATATACAATATACATATATATGTATATAATATGTATATAGTATATTATAACCGGTAGCGGTTTTGTATTGTCGTTGTCGGGCCGATCGTTAACCCCGTTTCCCGAATCCTCACCCCATACGAAGCTCGGCAGTCGGTAATTTACCTTTCGGATAAACCATCTGTCGACTCGTGTGCTCCATCGCGTATATTATACTATTATACGCGTGTACATGACGCTCCCGTGTGATGCGCGTCTGTTATTTTCCTATATAATATAATATACGTATACTCGAAATCTCTCCCTCCTGATTTTCGATGCATCTCGCATGTGCGCGTATAGGTATTATACATAATAATATATTACGTATAAGGCACGTTATATAATATAAAATTAATTATAATATTATAATCAGTGGTCGAAACGCGCGGATACCAAAATAAGCGGTGAAATGGGCAAATATCTAATGAAGACTATATTATAATATTATGTAGTTATTATATGAGTCTATAATTTATATTTATATCTTTTTAGTGTGTATAATACAGACTCATAAGCGTATTTATACGTGTCACAACGAGCATAGTAGTGACCTGCGAAATTATAAATTATTGCCGTTATCACATTTTTCTTTTTCATTTTTTTCCCGAAATTTGGTGGTCGTATTATATTTTCAACCTTGCAGTTGCACGTTTATATTATATTATTTTAACTTGTGCGCATGACATAATATACGAATATAAGGTCTGGACATATCTACACTTATATATGTAGTAAAATATTAGAATTAAATTGCATAAAAATTTCGATCGTTACGTTTCGTACGTATATACTTATTAATATTATTATAATACGTGTGTAATGCTACGATTTCTAAAAAAATACTATAATATCACAATATAAAGTCTATATAGGAAGGATGCATTATTATGATGGGTATTTAATATAAGTGGAGGGATTGTTATCTACAAAATTTATAGATGGATATAGCGTCTTCTCCCATTTCGACCGTTAATACATTTAGCATTTATACTCCTTTGATTTTAAAACATATAGCATATATAGGTATATAATATATATTATCAGTATATACCTAAGCGACAAAACCGATCGTGTTTTGAAAAAAAATAAAAGAAATTTTTGTTTTTAAACGTTCCTCTATATACGCTCGTTTTTTAACGATCCGTTACGAAAATAGAATTTATGCCAACCCGCCGCGAAGGTGGTGGTGCGTCCGAAAGGCGTCGTAAAACGCTTTACGTACATTACAATATATACCGTACTGAGTGTATATAGTCATATTATATTACACACGTATATACACACTATAATATTATATACACGGCGGCACGAAGAAAATAAAACGCGCGCGTATATCATAATTGTATTCATTTCTCGCGGTTCGGACGTGAAACTAAAAGGAGAAATTACACATGATATTAAAAACGTATATTATATTATACAGCCGATGGTCATTAAAATCGCTCGTATATAATAATAATATGACGGGAGACCGCCGCCGTACGTGCACATATACATCATACAATAATCGAAATTGCGCACGCGACAGGTCTTTATATGCTAATTAATCATATGTATACACTCCGGAGATTATTTCGCGTCTCGGTGCCAAACAGCCGGTGGTGTGTGTATCCGCGCCATATACCGCAGGGAGTTTATAAAAAGATATATTATATACCTAACGTAATAATATATCGCCGTTCGCCAGACGTCTATAAGAAAACGTTTACCAAGCGAATGCGATATAATAATATTTTTAATTATGTATGTATAGGTACATATCATATATTATACTCGTATACACGTATAATATTATATTATTGTTATAATATACGTGTGTCCGTCGAAAATCAAATATCAATTCAGAACTATATATAGTTGTTTATATACTACCCCGCGGACCTATATTATAATAATAACTTAAATGTCTACAAGGTAAATGTACATCTTGTAAATGACGCGTATAAAACGCAGTTTTCCTATTTTTATTTGCATAGGTAGGTTGTAGGTAGGTTAGTTTTTATATATGTATATACAATATACTTACGTATTATGCTCTAATGATGATAATATATGATTATTATAACCGTATATTTGTATTGCCTTGAACTTACCCAGCTACCTCTGTATTTTATTTATATAACAATATATTTGCTTTTTGGCATTTTCGTGTAATTGTGTATTATGTTTTCGGTCATTGCGCATAATATTATAATATACCTAACTATTTCAATATAATATTATGTAACTTTTAGATTGACATTTTTCCATTAGCTATAGCATATATTATAATAATATTTTATATTAGTCAAATTAAACATATATTAATTTAATTTATAGTAATGTAAAAACCAAATATAAAATGTTATCATTAGACTTATTAGAATTTTAGATACGCATTAATATATTTTATATAATATTAATTTTATCCAAACAACATAAAATCAAAACAACTCTCTCACGCAATAATAATTATAATTTGCAATCTGCAGCATAATATAATATATGCACGCGTAAAGTAAATAATTAATTATTGATCTAAGTATTATATAATAATATACACTGTTTATTTTACCCAATAAAATAAGTTAGAATATAGACGACAGGCGCTGTAATAATATTATAGTGTACATATTAATCGTAATTATCATCACATTATACAACATTATATAATACACATTATTTAGTTCTGAATTTCTGACCAGACATTTTTTATTAATCGATTTATACTTCATATGTATTATCTCCTCAATTATTATAGGTTATAATTTTTACTTAAACTGATTTAATAACACGTTTATTTTAAATTATTCATTTTCAATATTTTGGGTTAATGATTATAATAATATAGTATTCTAATTATTTAATTGATTCTTATTTTGTATAAAAAAAAATATTTAATTATATTTATTTAAAATAAATAAATAATTAGGTTACGTTTATAATCTAATATTATAATATTTATAATACCTTATTATCACGAAATTACATTACTTCTTGAAACGAACTTTATACTTAAATTAAAAATAAAATAATATCGTTAATTTAAAATATTGTGCACATATTCTAGTCTCCTAATACGTTGTTAATCGAATTGTTATATTAAAATAGTTTAATCACTAAAATTGAATGTGTAATTAATAGTTTTCTAAATTTATCACGAATATACTCGTACCTTACTTCACCCTATAAAGTTTAATAAAAATTAGATGCTATTAAAAAAAAAAATTTTTAATGAATTTTTTGCACGGCAATGTATATAATATGTCACATATACCTACCTGTTCTGTGTTTATATCTCCCATCACTGCAGGAAAATGGGTTTTGCGTGCGAATATACGCATATTATTTTAATGTATAGCCCATTAAACTTTATTTGTCCATCTTCTTATATATTCGTATACCGTTTGTATCTATTTAATATGCGTATATATACTCAACTATTATAATAAACGAATAAAATACCGCAAAATAATTAAATTTATTAACCGTGGTATTATTATTAATTTCATATTGTACATTAAATTATTAAATTATTATCGTAAATATTTTATCTGCAGTATGACATTGACATACGCTGTAATCAAATAATAAAAAAATAAATAATTACACTACTTTTTTTATAATATATTATATACGTATATAGAGCCTGATAAAATATATTATACACGAATTAATATAACAATATAAATTGCCAAATCTAAATTATTTTAATTTTTCAATAGGTATAGTTCTATATTACATTATACAACGTTAAAATGTATTTAATGCCAATATGCCATAGAAGATAAATTGATAAAATGATATATATTTATATATATGTATATTATATTATATACGAGTATATCATATATAATAATAATAGTAATAATAATAATAATAATAATAATAATAATAATAATAATAATAAACTAATAATGAAAATGATATAGATATTGATCGATAAAGAAAAATATTAATATAGCATAGAAATTAGAAGTATATTATACAATAGATACTATATCCATCCCTATATTATTATATTTATTACATATATATTATTTTTTAATTGTTAAACTATTATATGGGGTAACCCCTCATAACAATAATATAAATAACTTTGTTATTATAAAAAAAATATATTGTGTAAAGGCCGTTGTTTATAATGAAAATTAATTATATAACGTCGTATAATAGTACGTTATTATAATATATATTATTAAAACTTAAAAGAAAATATTTAATGAATAATTTTGTTTATCGTCTTTGTTATTTTTAGTATTTTTTTCTTATGTATATATTAATATTTGTAATGAAAATTTAATATATAGCTGAGGCTAGGTCATATTTTTTCATATTATTATTATATATTATTATATATAATATTGTTACAACTTCAGTGTAACAGTTTTTTTTTTTTTTATATTAAAGTTTAAAAAATTATATATTAAATTCGCATCGTTTAAATCTCTGGTATTTGATCAATACTATCATCAGTTCAACCGACCGGCTGTGCGTATCCGAGGCGTCTGTTTGAGGGGTGCTCACCCCCTGGACATTTATTCTTTTTAATTGTTTTTCTCTCCAGTGCATCTGCATTCCTCATCCATGTCTCCCCATACACGTTAGCGAGTATTTTTTTCTACTAGACACTACAGTGCTCTGCTGCAGTAGCACATGGTGTATATAAATATTATATTATATAGGTACTATTATTATGTACAATATAACTTGATAACAAAATACATTTACACTGAATGATACATGATATTATTATATGATGCAAATTAAAAAAGATAAAGTATACTATTATGTCTGATTTGTCTATTTAAATAACTATCATCGTATTTTGTTATATGAATATAATATTTTAATTGAATTAAATTAAATTTATTAATGAATGTATATTTTGTATTAATGTACCTATATATATATATAATGTATATATAATATTATATGTATACATAAAATTATTTAAATTGTGCCGGGGGATAATATCGGATATGGGTATTCAAATTTTAATATTATATGTAATGGCTATTTTGGTTGCCATAAAATAATAATTATTTTATAAAAAATTAATACCTGTGTTTTATTGATTATATTCATCTCAAAAATTTAAATTAATAATATCGAAAACTATAAAAGTTAATTTAAATTTCACTGCAAATATGATATAATTTTCATTTATATAATAATATACATTGTATATAAGAAATAAATAAGTATAGATATTATGTTATAAAGGTATTTAATAATTGGTATATAGAATATAAGAATTTACACATTTTTGTTTTCTGCACATTACTTTAGAGTTTTTTTTTAAAAAAAAATATGTTTTTAGTTTTAATTATTATTTTATTATTAAGATATACCTTAAATAGGTATATTGTACGATGTAAACTGCAAATATATAACTTATAATAATGGTCTTCTTTTCATTTTTTTCGATTAGGTACATATATTTACATTATTATATTATTTATTATCATTAAGTGTATATATATACATATAATAATGCCACTGCGTCCACTCGACCGTTTGCGTCATCCTGTCCTATTATCCGTCTGGTCGACCTTGTGGCGCCGGTGCAATCGCCGTCAACCATATAGTGCGATAAACGGTGCCAATGCAATACACACACACACACACACACACATATTATAATATACCTATGTCGTTTCTGGGGAATAATTACTGAATCGTGGAATTCTATTATTTTGTATTACACGTGTGTGTTCCCCCTGCTTCGTGATATTTGTGGTCGTCGTAAGTATTATACCTACTACCTACACATATATAATAATATTATATTTAACGGAACCGAGGTTACAACCACGACCATGGTGGGCGTCTTGCCAGGTGAGACAGAACGAGAGATAGGTATATAGTGTCCCGCTGATTGGTTACGAAACAAATAATAATGGCCGACACCTGATGTTTCGTCCCATTTTCCCGTCCGCGGGTTTCCGTTTCTGATGATGTTCTACAACGTATATAGGTACATAATTATATTTATATCATTTTGTCCATCATCAACGATAACCGTATCTTAACCGTAACATAAATTATAACAACGTATTATACCGCGGTATTGGTATATATATATATACCTAATATACTATATACGTACAATAAACTATACGCGATGATCGTATAGTTGTCCGCGCATTATAATAATTTAAATATTATGTTATTCGGGTTCATTGCCAAACACGGCGCGACGACGTTCGCTTATTATCAATAAAAAACTCAATCTAATTATAAAACCTCGTATACGAGTACATTGTATACGTATTTATATAATATATTATATAGCACGTATTACCGCGAAATGGCGACATTATATATATTTACTACAATATATATTATATATACATTTATTTATTATATATTTTACGTTTACCTTGCATACATTTTCAGCTGTTGCGTGTCGCCTGTTCGCGATATATCTTTCTTTTTCTATGTTTTTAGAATGATATTATGGCGTGAGTAGGAGAGGAAAAACAATAAACGTCTTATAAAAATAGTTTAAATTATATATTGGATTCTCTACACACACACACACACACACAGGCCGCGAATCCGATGATGGTCCCTTCTGTATCGAGTACGCGCGCCAGCATCATCATCATCATCATCATCTCCTGTTTACCTAAAAACTTTGTGCGTCGTCTGTTTTTAAATAGATTTCGTTGACGGGATAAGAAAAGAGTAGGAATAACACTCGTATAAATAATACGCGTCACCGTATCATACCGAGACGCATATTACCGTGGTCGTGGTGGTGAATGATGTGCATAACATGGTCACTGTGGGTGGGAGAAAAGAGGATATAAAATAATAAAGTTATTATATTTATATATATATATGCGTGTGTACTTATCGTATCATCATGTGTGCATAAATTATATTAATATAATATATAAAATGCTATATTCTTATTTTTATTATTATTAATATATATTAAATATAGGTTAGATTATATTTTTATTATATATGTATAATAAATATACATATTACACTTATATATTGCAATAAAGTAATATAATATTTTAGAAAGAAAATCGGGTAAAAATTAAATTATTGTTATTTAATTATTCTTTCCAATTAAAAATTGTCGTATATAATATACACAAAAAACTGAATAATAATTATATAATAAATCGTACGTGCACATTTCGCCAATAAGTTTTTATATAGGTTGAAACCATAATAAATTCTGCGTGCTAATATATACGCTATGTATATATATATATATATATATATATTATAATGTATAGAAACAGTATTATTAAATACAAAAACGTGCGGGCAGAGGCGGATGATAATTAACGTTGGCGACGGTGCGGTCGTCTATGGGAGCCCAAAATTTCGTTCAGTTACCGTGTTTACCTGCGACCGGCCGCATTTTGATGACCATTGGCCCAAGGGATAATTGGCGGAAACCTGGCAGTAAGGATGTGACCCCACTTACACTCCCTCCCACTATACTATATACTATCATACATATTTTTTCTTGAGTGACACGCACCACTTGTGAAGCTCTTCGTCGTCGCGGTCAGGCCATTACCATCATCATTTCTTAACTTGTATATAGTAGTATATATATTTGTTTACTTCTTTTATTTATATATATATAATATATTATATTATATATATTTTTTTTTATTATTTTATCCAAGTTTTTATAATAAACGACCTCGATAATTATAAAACTGACTTGACGTGTATAGCCCGACTTCCCAATTAAAAAATATTTAAATAAATATACGTATGAATATATATATATATATATATATATTCAATTTTTACTTTTGAACGCGTTCTTTTTATACGTTTTATATATACGCGCGTAGGTACAATCTTGCTTGTATTCTATATCTTTTTCTGACTAATTAACTCTTTTCCATACCGTTATATATATATATTATATTCTACCGCCGTTCCTGCCAACATGTAAACGATCGCGACATGTATATCGTCGTATGCGTCGTGTTTGCTGTGTCGGCGTCGAGTGTTACCACGACATTGACATACCTATATATATATAATAATAATAATAATAATAATAATAATAATAATAATAATAATAATAATAATATAATTATAATATATGCATTTATACTCGTTAGATATAAAAAAAAAAAAAAAAAATATTTTTCTTTCACTTTTGTTTGAAAATATAATATAAGTATTTATAAAAATTATGTATTTTTATTTTTTTAAATATTACGTCTGCAGACGCGCACGAGAGGAGATTTCGAAATTTTTATACATAAATAATATACACGCGCCTAGCTATTGAATTAAATTTTATATATTAAAATAAAAACACTCGTGACGTAATATAATATATTGTCATCTGTAAATTTTTTATATCTGCGGAGTAATTTTTTTTCCGTGGCTGATGTGTGTTTATGTATGTGTAATATTATATAGGTCGTTGTTAAAATTATGTTAGAAGTCCAATGTCAATAAATAATAATTATATCATGTGCGAAATTATATTATTATAATTTATATATACAACTGTCGTATTATATTATAATACATTAATACATCATAATATACTCTAATGTCGAAAATACGTCTACATATTATATTATACGTATACTCGTATATTATTATTATAAGATGGACGAATTACGAATATTATCAACTATATCTAATAAATAGTAATTGTATTATAAAATATTTATTTATGTATAGTGAAGTTTTACGTGCACATTGTTGTACGAGTATATTATTACATTTTTTTTATTTCACATTGTTGGTTATAACTTATAACATATAATATATATAATATATTAGCACATTTATGAATAAAAACGCAATAATATATAATTATATCGTTTATTTCAACAAATATACAAGTATACATTTTTTTTTTTTAATTTTGGTAGAAAATATTTAAGTACAGCAAACACTATATAAACAGTTTGGTTACGTTTGGTATACTTTGTTATCGAAATATACGTATGTGTATAGTATAGTATTAAAAATAAATATAGTATAGTATAGTATAGTATAGTATACAAAATAAAATTATACATTTTTTGTGGATTTGAGTATTTTTTAGTTATTACTTATTACTATAATATCTACAAGTACTCTTGTTATAAAACAGAATAAAATAATTTATATAAATATAACTATAAGAACTCATATTATTCATTGTCAAACTCAAAATCGTACTTTTATAGTTTTATATACTAAAAATAAATAATATTACTAATAATTATACATGCGTATACGGTATACCTATAACTGGCAGTCGACGATTCAATTTGCATATACCTATGTACTATATTTAGTATTTAGAGAAAATCAGTAATGTATATGAAATTCAGTAATTAACCCCATTTAATATGGCGTTATATATATATATTTACAAGTGTCGTACTATATAATATAATAATATATTATATAAAGTCAGATTTAATTAAAATTGTATAATGAATAATATTTATTATTTATTCGTTTAAAATATTTCTACGTTGTATAACAATTTTAAAATATAATATTATACGTATACAATAATAATAATATTATTATAGGACAAATTTTTGACGGTATAATTAATACTCGAGAGATTCGAAGGTTTGAAAATTTGCATGTTTAACATATGTGTCTATCTCTATATATAGTAGTGCATATTATATTATATCTTACCGTTTCTAGTGTTTTCTTACGTGGTAGGCTAATAATAATATTTATTATATAAATATATATAATATTATATAGGATGTATTATTATTAATTTTTACATCTATTTTATTATACGGCACAACTGGACCGTTCCGTGTCAGTTTCTGATGTTTTTACAGATGTTTTATAGTTTTATTTACGTTCACGAATATCCTAATATTGCTTACTGTCCCTTTTTTCGTTCGTTTCTCATCGACCACCGTATATACGATAATATATAGCATATACCCAACATATAATATAATATACTACCGCATGTTATTTGTGTATACAGTACTACAGTGTACACACACACACATAAATATATACAAAATAGAATTAAAAACGTGTGTTGAAAACGACAATATACAATATATATATATATATTATTATTATTATTATTATTATTATTATTATTATTATTATTATATATATACATTCTATGGTTATCCTATTACCACAATTTATTTACCGCGATGTGACGTTATGGCGTGTAACGAATAAAGCTATTGTGGAACACGTATATATTATTAATTTATATATATAGTATTAAGTATTAACATATTATAAGTTCGGTATGATGTGTATATGCTATTAATAATTGTATTAATATATTATTTGTGTTCAATCAAACTACAATTAAAACTCCCGCATAATATTATATATGTATCCTTATATTATTACCTACCTATATTAAAGTCGTAGAGAAAAATCAGTATCAGTATTATAGTATAGTATGATTATTGTACGAGTATATTACTTTATGGCTATATTAGTATCTAATATAGTTCCAACACAATATAATATAATATATTCGTCATATAATATATTACATTATATTACGTATACCTAAGTATTTATTCAAGTATACCGCATAATTTAAATTTCAATAAAAGTATCAAAAGCTAAATATTTTTTAATAAAACTTTTTTTAAATTTTCCAATAAACTATATATAATCATAGTATATTATTAAACAAAGGTTTATAACTTATGAGTACATTATTGGTTTAAATTTACATTATGCCAATTACCAATTAAATACATTTTATTACAATTCCTTTTTTTTTATCATCCAATATAAAAGTTTATATGTAAAAGTTTAAAGTACTCGTATAATTTGCTCGTATATATAAGGTAGTACCAGTTAATAGTATTTGTGTTTAATTTATTCTATATATAATTGAAGACTGGAGTGGAGTGTTGTTTACTTACGCCATTAAAAATTAATTTTGGATTGCTAGTTTTTTTTTAACATATAAAATATAAATAAATATAGAAATTATAGAATTGTTATTAATTGTTTCTTTATACCTATTATAATACCATTAATATAATAACAACACGCATACAATATATAAATATATGATAACATATATATAGGTACATTTATTACGAAACATTGTATTTTCGACAATTCTAAATACATATCTGTGTCCTGTATCATGAAATGATAGATTTTTCATAAAAAATTAACCGAATTATATTGATAATTATTAATATTCCACCATTATATAAAATATAATAATATGCTTACAACAAATACCTGTAAGTATATACTTTATATTATAGGCACATTTAAGATTTAACTATTGTCTAATTACTGAAGTTAATTTCTCTCATTAAAATAATTAATTTACTTACAAATAAAGTAATTATAATATTATATACCTATGTTGCGTTCATCGGTAGTATAATATTTTGAGACACCTTTGCTCCCACACAGAAATATTATTTCGTCGAATTTTCTGTGTACTGGCAATAATAATAATAATAATAATAATAATAATAATAATAATAATAATAA
>JAIUCT010000014.1:4981456-4995325 GCA_021307375.1 Tetraneura akinire | reverse complement strand
TTATTATTATTATTATTATTATTATTATTATTATTATTATTATTATTATTATTATTATTATACACATGTATTATTGTTTTATCGTCCATCCGTAGATGCCAAAGAGAAATTTTATTTATGTTCAATTACCGAGTGCTATACATAATAATATTATAATAGTCGCTACTCCGGCAAAGGCCAATAAATTTAAACGATTGATATATGCTTTACGAGTATTAAACGCGCGTATATTATTGCTTGTTACATAAATTAACTATAGTTAATATATATATATATGTTATAAGATTTAGTGTTTTTGATAACGCTAATCATTTAAAATAAAATAATTCTTGGTGCGTCTTCGAGAAACAATACGTGCAGGACTCTCCATCCTAATATTATTATTATGTATTATATTATATTATGTTATACGAGATTTTAATAAATACGTTGAATTACATTTTGCTCATATAATAAATTCAATAAATGTTATACAATAATATAATGTATCGGATATTGAATTATTCGTGTGTACTCGTATATTTAATAATTTAAAAAAATTGCAATACTTTCTGTCAATAGTATATGTATAATTTTTTACTATACATTGTATACAAGAATAAGTAAATTTATTTTTTATAATATATTATACTTATTATTTTGATGTATAGCGTACACGCGAAGCGAACAATTTAAAAATTTAAACTATTTTTTAAGTATATATAATAATAATTTCTATATCCGTGAAGATTTGTTTTCGAATTAAAATTTGACCGTTTTATTGACCATTATATATTATAGGAGAAAGACAAGGGTATAAGTATGTTATAGTCCTTTTTGTATGGCCCATTGACTATAGCACCCTATTTCAGACCTGTCCGTACAGTGGAAAACTTTTCTTTGTTTGATCCTTTCTCGACGACTGAACTGTCAACTAATACTATACATTATATATATTATATTCTTCGATAATATTCAACCAAAAGTCCTTGTTTCATAAATGTATATTATATAAACGTTATATCGATGCGTACGTATATCGCCTAATACTTAAACATTTATTGGCCTGAAAATTGAACGATTTTCTATTTTACCAAACGAAAATTGTTATATATGTACGGACAATTAACATGCGGCTTAATAATATATTATATGTAAATTAATCAATCAAACGATATATATACGTACCGCATTCAAATTAATATACGTATATTATAATATATACGCTGGTGGGTCGAAGCGACTAAATAATTGTTCTTTAAAACGTTTTTTCTCTCTGCAGTGCACACGCTCGCTGAACCAGCTCTCTTACCGCATCGCGCGGGTCCGACAATTAAATACAAAACGAATTATCAAAGGGTATAGGGATTTATAAGGGTTATAAGGCGTCTAGGTGAATTAGGATTGTTAAATTTGGTCCCATTAATTCGGGTAAAAGTTTCAATTTAAATCGGACACTTACTTTGTATACGGTTCCGGTTGGTGACGGCGGTGGTGGTGGCCTAAAGGGGTGTGTGGAGCAGGGCTCGAAATGTGAAAACCGCGAAACCGTTTTATCCCTCCACGTTCCCCCAGTGTTCCTCCTCGCGACCTGTTAAAACCTTAAATATACTGTTCTGCGCCAAAATAGGACCCCGACGGGCGCGACGGCGGCACATTTCTTCAACCTCTCCATATGGAATTATAGAAAGAGGGCGACGCGGGAAGAGGGGGGGTATATTCGACGCGAACAGTGGTTTATGTATATATATAAATTATCGTATAATATATACCATATAGTATACGGTCGTCGTTTTATTAAGTAGTCCGGATTACATTGAGTACTTGTCATTGAACTTCCCTTATTTTAGTTGATGTGAGTCTTAAGCTCGTTGAATTTATGCGACCATGTCGATCCGCTGCTGCTACAGCAATACAGCATGCAACAGCAAAAGTATCTGCAGTGTGGATCGGTTGTAAAAACTCTTTTGTGGAGAAAAAAAATAATAATAATACATTTAATTGTCTAACCGTGGTTATTTTTGTATCAAACAATATTTATGATGTGTTTCTAAAGGGCGCCCATTATCGTTTATTCAAGTGTTCGGAAATGTTTATTTTACCTTCTAAAATTACTCTACAGAAAATTATTTGTATTTGTACGCGTATATAATATAACGTATATAATATAAAGTGAGAGAGAACCATTTGTTCGTTGCGTCCACCGGCCACCATCACGGTTAAAATTTATTATTTTTATGCATATTTTTATAAAATATTTTTTGACTGTTGATGGGAACAATAATAATATAATGTAAATCTCAAATCTATTATTGTTTTATTCTGTAATTCTGTATGGAACATAATATTATTTCATTATGTGTACATATTAATTTATAACGGGCGAATTAATTAATATTAAAACGAATATAATCGAAATTAATATACTGTAATATTACACATATTAAATTATGAGAATATCTATGCAATAATTAATCTCATAATATGGTGAATATTATATATATATAAGTATAAAATAATTTAAATTTATATATAATATAATTAAAACAGTTGCAAAAAAAAAAAGATTAAATTCGAAACACGATTATATAGTTAATACATTATTTTTTGAATTGTTATATTATATTACCTATGTAAATTTTTTAAAAATTATAACATCTGGTTTCTTATACGTTTTAATAGTTATAATACGTTTTTTGTATTTTGCTAAAAGAAAAAGTAATTTAAATTCGTTTTCGAAGAAATCATAATTATTATCACAAATTTTAACATTATGCGGTGTTTTTTTTGTTTTTATTATACCTATCTCTATTGGACACGTGTCTATTACCAATTTATACTCGTATATAAGTATAAGTACGTAAAAATTTAATAATTAACTTCTATATGTTGAAACGGTTTAATTCTATATATATATATATATAATATATAATATTATAGTGCTTGTATTATTCGTAACAACTGTAAGTCTGTAAATCAGATGAATTCACTTTTAGTACTCTGCTTACATGCTCGATTGATTACAATCCGTGTATTGACCTTAATATTTCCCTTCCCACTTCCCTGCAGCAGTCGCAGGCGAAATACTCGAAATACGCCGCCGTATCGTCGCGCACAGCAGTTTTATCGTCAATTTATCCAGGTTCAGATTTCCGTTTATTATTGTTGCGGCTAATGAATTCCACCGGGAGTTTATATAAGTACCAGAAATAATAACAACAATAAGACCTGCTCTTTATAAAATATTTTACGTATATATATATAATTTCGATATGAAACAAAAACTGGGACGGGACGAGAAAAGAAGAAAAAACGAAGTTTTTCCTTTGGATTATTATTAAATCTGGAGGCAAAAGGAAAATATTTATTTTCACTTCGCTTTTAATCCTACGCGAATTCGCAATGCGCGCTGCTGCTGCTGCTGCTGCTGTTATTATGGCGTCTTCGTGGGAGAAGTGTATATAGTATATATATATAGTATTATTATCGTAAAAGTTTTAACATTTCGTATTCGCTAAAACTGTATACGGTTTTCGAGCACTCAAATTTTTGATGTCGAGTTTAATCAAATAAAAACGATACCGCATCGTTATACAGTGAAATACTCGTATATATACCATAATATATACATGGGGGACACGTGGCAGTTGATAATATTTAAGGGACATGATCCTTGAATTGATATCGTATTTATATATTATATACGTATACACACATGCCGCGTTATGTATACGAATAATATACGCACTTTGTATACTATTGTTTTCAATTTCATTAAATTACAATTGCCAGATTTTCTTAATCCGATATTATTATATTGTTCTTTTTTTTCTTCTTCTTCTTCTTTCTTCTTTCATCGAGATAAACGCGCGCATACAAAACCAAATACATATTAGTATATAATATATATTATTGTTATATACGCATGCGCATCCGTATATATTAAGCGTATATTATATACACCGTTCGTCGATATAATACTAAATTACTAATACGCGCTGATGTCGCTTTCCGCGAAGACTGAGGTCTATTACGGCCATCACGCCGCACAGCCCTGATCTGGCTTTATATATATAGTTATATGTTATTATTCTGTATACATTGTTCTTGTAATAAAGTATTTCTGTTATCGCGGGTGGGCTGAGGATTCGATTATCTTTATTAAAAAAAAAAACAAGAAAATTTTTGATTTTTATAATATATAGAATTATAAATTATACATATATAATATACAAGTATATGGATCAAGTATGAAAATTGATGCTGCAGGATTGCCAGAATTGATATTATAATAATATAAACTATAATGTAAAGATAAGAAGGCACACGTCATTGTATTATAAACAATAAAATGTAGAGAAATAGGCATCAAATTTATATATTTTACAACAACTTTGTTTAAATTAATATTTACACGGTAACTACAGTTTTTAAAGTATATTTTTTTTACACAATATTTAATATTAAAAATATATCTAGAGAAATGATTAATTTATGGATTACGGACTATTATGGGTATAATTTGTTTAATGCGATTAATAATAACAGATGAGAAAATTAAAACAGATTAATCTTTTTTATATCTTAATGATCTATAGACATTTACAATAAGAATATATTATACAATTTGATTTTTAATTTTTTTTTTTTTTTTAAATCGTATTACTACCGAAATTAAAATAATCCATTTAAATTATATTTTTATTAAAATATAATTTTCATGTAATATAATTTGTTTAAATTATATTTTTATGATAATATTTGAATTTTTGGAAAATTATCATCATTATAATATAAAATTATATAAGTTTTTGTAATTATTTGTATATTATAATATTATAAATAATTAGTCGATATTATTTTAAGGAATAAACGAAATAAAATAAAACCTGAGTCTTATTTCTAAACTTATAATATATTCTGGTAGAATTATATTGGTCCTATGCCAACCAATGATGTTGGAAAAATCGAAACATAATAAGTCGAAAAACGTATATATATTTCTTTTAATTTTATTTTGTGTTTCGTATTAAACTTTTAACGCGAAATTATCTAATTGTTATACATTATATAATTACTATGTGTAATATGTTGTGCGATATTCCTATAATGTCAAAAGGTTAAATATGTGGAAAAACGTATAAGCTTTAATTAAATAATGTCATTGTTATATAACATATTATAAATGATCGTAAAAATTAAATTAAGTTCGTGGTTTATTACTATTAAAATGCGTTTTCTATAATCAATATATAATATGTATAAATATGTTTAAGATATAATTACTATACTCATTATACTTTTTACCTATATATAAATATATATATATGGGGTTTAAGTATAATATGTTTTATGTAATTTTTACATGATAATAGTATCCTGCACATATCATATTATTTATTTTATTAAAAAATGTATTATAATAATTATTTATTACAAGATTGAAGATGTGTTATTGTACCTATAACAATAATGTACAATCTAATAATTAATAATATGTTTGGAAGTTGGAACAGTATAATATTGTAAAGAAATCTATTGTATTCACCGTGATGAAAATATAATACAATTCTGTGTACACTTTATATTATATTATATACCGCTATCGTATTCGTATATCGTAAATATAATAATACATACATGTATATATTATGTATAATAGCAACGAATAAGTATAGGGTTCATCAAAATAAGCTGACAATATGTAATTCTAAAATGTCAATGGATATATATTATATGTATAGTTTGATTATTTAAAAATATCAAATAGTTTATTATACGGTGATAAAAATAATTCGTCAGAGTTCGTCGATTGCTTAAAACGATAAGTCGTCTCTGAATTAAAATAATAATAATATAATCCTCTCGATGTTATAATTAATGAAAAACGTATACGCATTACGCCTATACAATGTATTATCTATATAAATATATTAATTATTACACAGCATCTATACGTATATATTATGAATCTAATGTATTATGTAACATTTGTCGTTTAATAATTAATATAATATATATATTATGGGTTCATAATAATTATCTTCATTTTATAATTTTTATGAATGGACGTAGTTTTAAATTTCAATCATTTTTAAAGTTGATATTTATTAATCATATATAATAATTATAATTATAATAACTTATAATACATTTATTGAATTATAATATTAATACGTTTACGCATATATATAGCTGTATTAAAGGTACGATTATTATAGGTTTAGGTGTGACCGCGGTATTTATGGGTATAAAATAATTTGAAAATATTGAAAACGTTTAGTCAAAACACTTTATACTACCCTATGGTATACTACTTATTACTTACTATATTTATACTACTACTATGGTTAAATACTCCAAAAATTGATGTATTTATACGGTAAAATACTATATTATACATAATAATTTGGTATAATATGCTATGTATAACGAGTGCCATAAACATGATAAAAAAGATGTTAATCGTATTTAATATTTAAACTTTCTCCCCCCACAATTCAATAGTGAATTTGAATAATTTTTTTTATTCTAATATATTATTAATAATTAATATAATATTGTTATTATAACTTTATTTAATTATAAAATACTTCGGGCACAAGTGTTTGGTTTATTATATAATAATAAACTATTATTATTTTTAGTTAATATAATAACTATATATTGTAATGATATTACGAATTTGAATATAGTATATTATGTGTTGTATTAAGTGTAGTTTTAATAATTTTAGTTTTTGTTTACTTTGTATTTAAAATCCATCGCCGTTCGATTATTACTAATAAACGGTCATCTCTAGAACTTATTATAATAAGCAAATATATATACACGATATAATAATATATAAATGTAAGTATATTATAATTATATGTATATATATATATATAGTCGAATGCATTTCAATTGTGTTCTTAAGTTCAATGATAACCTTATTTGCTGTACTTATTTCAAGGGTTAGTATTAATTATTGGGGGCTTATCCGGTGGCGGGAAGGTTTAAGTGATCTCCTCATCTCCTTCAACGTGTGGGCTGTGCGTATACCGTATATAGCGATTCGTGATAGGGGTGGGATGGGAAGGGTTAGCGGAATTAAAAGAACATTTTTGTCCTAGGGGGGATTATATTCAGGCCCGCCGTGGAATAAATGTTACGCGCGGGTCCGGAGAGCGCAACGAGCTTTCGGTATATACGGCATACTCAGTCGGTGCGTGATGGCGATAGTGAGAGAGAGAGAGAGAGAGAGAGAGAAACACACAGAGACACAGAGAAACGTCCTTAACCCGGTATATATACGCAAGCAGTCCGCGGGGGTTGCGGGCCCGGGTTAATCCCCCCGGTCACACGCACAAAAGGAAAACGGCCATCTTTAATGAAAAACTTAAGAATAAGGCGTCAGGAATGCAGCTCTTAATTTTATTTTTACAATACCGGGTACGGGATTAAAGCTCAACGTACCGTGTGTTACTTAACCGTGTCTTTTCCATTGTATTGTGTGGACTTACGTTGTGTGGCGGCGGCTAAAATCGTCGAGGGACGATGGAGGGCGCGTTATATATATATACATATACCCTGACACGGGACCGACGAACGATGAGACGGAGAATTCGTTTTCGCGTCAGAAAATCCCACCCCCTCAACGCTTTTTGGAAAACTAAGAAAACCTACCCGGCGCGGCGTCTTGTTTTTCCACCCTTCGGTCTATTGTTTTTGTCGTGTTTTATTATTATTCATTAATTTACTAAGACATGATAAATCGACGATTCTGCCCGCGCGGCGCTTATACATTTACAATACGTATACATATATATAATTATATACGCGTATTACGTATATAATATTATGTGTGTGTGTGTGTATATATGTTGGAAGGGGTGACTAGATAGGTATTAAGTGGCGTCTAATGTCTACCCTCCGGGGGATTTGTCGAGCCGAAAATAAACCGCCGACGCTTTGTCGTTATATAGTTTTTTGCTCTCCGACCGTTATAAAACAAAAAAAAAAACAAAAAAAATCGAGTTAAAATAATATATTATAATATATACATTCGTATTTTAATAAATTACGACATATTAATTATAATATAAAATATATTCCCGGGCGATACGTTATAATATTATATACGGTATTGTTTTTCTTTGCCGTTCGCGTATTTATTATTATTATTATTATTATTATTATTATGCCAGCACTGCAGTGTACATGTGTTCTAGCCCGTGTAGTCGTCTTCTTTTGTCACCGTCACTCCTCGCGCGTTATTAATCGCGTCTAGGTGAACGGTCCGTGACACGTTCCCTGTATATAGTCTGTTTAAGAAATTCCACATCAATCAAATTCACATTGTGTGCGGCCCGTTCTCTCGCCATACATTCGACTTGTAATTAATTACTCGTGTAATAATATATATATATATATATATATATAATATTATATTAATATAATGTATGTGTCTATTGTTTCAGGTACGTATTATATAACAAAAATATAATATATGATATTATGACGATGGCACTATACATACGTGTACGGATGGCGACGGTGATTCGTTGAACTGATTATATTATGATAGTAATACCTTATTATTACGCGCATATATATAATACGAGTATATTCATTTGGAGTCGTTTCAGAGTATTTTATCGAAAACGGTAAATTTCATACGGAGTGCGATATTAAAATAACGGTAACGTATGCACAATAATCAATATTATATATCATTTTTTAAGAATATTATCAGTTTCTTATGCGGGGGAGTTGTTATATTACGTAGTAAATAATACTCGCTTATTATTGTGAAATATATAATATTATACGTATTGAGATTCGTATATAATTTTATGAAGAGATTTACAATCGATTTACGTAATTTAATTTAAATTTATTATAATATACACGTACGAGTATGCTAATAATTATATTTATACGAATTTTTATAATATTAAATTAATATAATTATTTAAAAACTGGATTAATTATATATTTTTATATATATTATATATCTTCACATGTCATTCAAGATGTTTTTGATAGTTTAGCTTCTATAGTATACAGCAGAGATATATATATATAATATATAAAAGGTTTTCCGGGTTTTCGTAATAACCTTTACACGCTATTGGGCGAAATATTTTTTCCCTCGAATTCTGTGGTCATTAATTTCCTATCAAAGTAAAACTCCGAGCTCCAGAAATAACCCTTCCCTCTAAACCTCCCTTTTAGGTCAAGAGAGTAATTAGTAGCATCCTTGGTTTCATTCTTGAAACGGGCAACACTTGGCACCCAATCTCTAAGGGTAGTTTTTACCATAGACGAGATGTGTGTGTGTGTGCGTGTGTACGTGTGTATTTTGTTTCTGTCTGTGAACATTTCACCACCTGTTTTCTGTCGTTCTTTCTTTCGTCCTCTCTCTCTTTTTTTTTTTCATTAAACGCTCCGAGCCACTTACAATTTCATTTAGAGATCTAATAAAAAGGGGAGAAATTGAGACAGATGCGAAAAATCGTTTGGAACGAGAGGTTTTTCGTTTTTAATGTTTTTAAAGAGGTGAATGATATGTCTTTATTTTAATAATTTACCTAAACAAATCAAACGCGGCGAGATATTATATATGTCAGGAATAATATTTTCAACAGTCAAAACCAGAGAGAGAGCTTATTTAATCTCCATTCAATTAATAGCCTGCGTTTAGCCTTTTTTATTATTTCTGACGTCGATTGTGTATTTTTATTTAATTAATGATTAATATTAAGCCAGGAGATCGTTAAAAGGATATAGCCCGTGCCTGCGATAAACTTTGGCATTATATTTTATTATTATAAAAAAAGTAAAAATGTTTAAATTATACATATATGTGTGCATATTTTTGTGGGATACTCAATAAAATGCAGATGAGGTTGTGTTACTGTGTGGATACAGTGAAATGAATTGGGGGAACGTGTCATTTAATCCACACATTCAAACCGCAATGTTAATATTGTTTTTATACATACATATGGTATTTTCAACCGAAAATCGGTATGTATATATACGTATACACGCTTATAATCGTAACAATGGGGTTACTGTAAAACTAAATGATTTGTTCTAAATCACTTATGATTTTATCAGTAATTTATTACTATATATAATATACTCGTATAATTATTTGAAATTAATCAATAATTTTTTTATAATATTAAATTTGTAATTTTTTTATGGATTAATTTAAAAATTTCTGTTTACTTATTTTTTATTATGATGATCATATACTGTACGTAACGTTTGTATATTATATAATTAATAATATAATCGGATGTATAGTCATTAAATTATATTATAGTCGCATATATAGACAAATGACAAATTTTAAGTTTTAACTAAATATATAGTAAGATAATATGTAGTTTGATTTATAGAAAATAGGAATACTTTTATTTGTTTATATACACATAATAAAAATGGTTTATGTTATACATTTTTGTTAATGTATTCTATATGTACTTTGAATTTTATTATCCTAAAGACCTCTAAACTCTAAAGAATCAAACAACATATTGTTCAATAGTCACGAGTAAACATACGAATCGATAGATTATATTTCTGTAAAAGACAGGTTTTCACTTTATTATTACAACGGAGTAAGGGACCACATTTTAGGTCAAATCAGAAATATACCATATAATATGTATATAATATACAATATAGAAACACGTGTAATTTCATTTGTTTCGAAAATGACATGTGTTGTATCTCAGTCTTATTGACCCCCCACGTTTAGGGTTCGTTACACAAGTTTTGAGTAATATTTCGATACAAATGCATATCTTGATAAGATATTATACGTATTATCTAATCAGGTTTCGTATAATAATAAATTATTGGATATAACTCTATAACAGCTGCAAGGACCAAATGTTATTGTTGTGAAAATATATTATTATACAATTTACAATGTCATACCTATAATGAGTAAATAAAATTAAAAAATGTAATCAATTTTATTTTATATATACGTATTATATAATATATAAATATATATATATAGTGTGTGTGTGTGTGGGTATTTACCGATTGTTTATGTAATTTTGTATATGATATTATTTTTATTTATGATATGATCTCTTAGTTTAAGAATAGATTATATAGAAGAAAACAAAACAAAATAAACAAAAGTAAATAGATGCCAAAATCGTATTTTTAAAACTTTATGTTTAATAATTTTAAACAATAAAAGAGCGTGTAATTAATATTATAACCTTAATGAAAATTAATGTTAAACTTTACTTTTTGTACCTATAATTATTAATTAAACACACAAATAGCCCTGATATTATACCTATACCTATACCTATATTATATTATACACGTATATATTTATAATGAAAAAAACTTTTTTAAAACAATAAATATATTAATAAACCACAATAAATATAAGAACGATTTAATAATTAATTATTTTCTTTTGAAAATTATAATATTTTAAATATTATAATAATAATCGTCATTATACTATACATATATATTAATATTATTATTTGTAAATCCATAAACGAGTATAAATTAAGTTTTTTAATTTCAAGTAAATGACCCGAGCGAGATGTAAAAGACAAAATTTCTACAACTTCTAGCTTCGCGTTCGTATATACGTATATATATATATACGTACGACGTATAAGTCGTCGGCTTTCTGTGGAAAATTTGCAAAATAACTAAACGAAAAGAGAACGCTCAGAAAAAGAAAAAAACAAAGCGACCGAAACTTTTGTCAGACATTTGGTTTGTGTGATAGTAACTTATAAACATATATATATATGTATACCGTACAACTGCGGTATATACATGGATTTTATTCCGAAACCCGGCAAAAACGCATATATATATATATATATATAATTATCGTGAAAGTTTTCGTGGGCACAATATAATATATAATATATATATATATAGTCCATCGCGCAATCTGGTCCGGTTGATCTAAAAAAACAAAACAGAAAAATAAAATATAAAAGCGAGAAAGGGAAAAAGTAATTCAATAGACCCGGGCCAATTTCTGGTTTCTGTTCGAATGCCTATAAAACAAGATCGACCTATTGATACGTCCGAGTTTTTACGATCGGACGAACGACGCGGAGAAAACTATAGCGCGGCGCGACCGTTGCCGCGCCGTCGTCCAATTTGCAACCGCGAACGGCAACAACCATCGCGTCCTATGACCGCTGTATATATCGCCTATATAATATAACCGCGGTATAATATGTGAGGCCTCTCGTCGTCGTATAAATATATATTATATCTATTATATACATCTATGTAATATAATATATATTATATTATTACAACGAACGTTTTTAAATACCCGCGGGAATCATCGCGTATATACGCAGGGTTGGGATAAATTGTGTTTTTATCTCTCTCTCTTTCTCTCTCTCTCTCTCTATATATATATATATATATATAATATATATAATTATATCCGTATTGCGAATTAATTGCTTGTGTATTAAATGTATATATATGTGTGCACGAGTGTACATACGTGCGTATATATATATTATATATATATATATATATATATATATATATATTTATTCAATGTAAAACACTCATTATCTCGAAAAATATTAACTTTTTCTTTTTAATAAATTTAATATTTCACTTATTCTATATATAGTATATTAGATTAATTTCATAATTACAACCCTTCTATATATATATGGTTATATATATTATATATATATTCTATCTATATATGGTTTACTTTACCCTAACTAACAACTTTCGATTTTTAAATGACAACATCCATTTTCGATATTAGAATATTATAATACGGTATTTTTAAAAATAATTTTTATTTTTTCAAAATTAATATTTCCTTTCATTACTTTCTGAATTATTAACAAAATAATATGAAAATCGATTATTGCGGATGCTTTTTGCGTACTTTTACACTTGGGCATAAACTGCAGTTAGACGAACGCATTTATATAAAAAACGTTTGCCACCCATGTGGTCTAGTTAATATACTTTGCATATTATATAAATATTGTTATATTTGAAAAAAACTACCTATATTAAAATATGTATTTAAATAATGCAGATTCTAGTGTAGACTCCCAGTGTTTGACTTGAGTACTCGTATATTTGTTAGAAGTAGCAGGCCGATGATTTGATTACTTTTAATATTGTACAATTACTTTATAGAAATATATTTTTACCATTATATAGTTAATGTAACAAATATTTGTAATTTATTTATATGCATTTTAACCATGTCTTAATTCATTTCTGAAATCAGAAATAATGGGCGGTGCTGTTTAAAATCGAAAGTTTGTACTCATTAGAGTACACTAGAAAGGGGGATATGCTTATAAAATTAGTCTAATAATAGATAAAATAAGATAAAATTTAAAATAACAAAAAAATAAAAGTTAAAAAAAGTTAATACTTTTCGAGAAAATTAGTGTTCTGTCTTTTGTGTTTAATAAATCATCCTGTAGGTAGGTATATATAATATATATATATAGTTGCATGATGAAATCCTGATTATTTTGAGGTTTAAACGGCAATTCATTGTCCTGCTCTTATACAGGCGAGCGTGTCTTTGCGAGCATGTGGAAAGGTCATATTATATATATTATATACGTATTATTTATAATAATTTATACATACACGGCGCTTGTATACAAGCATCGTACGACAAAACGACCCTTTTATTATTGGTAAAGATGCCGGCGCGCGTGGTTGTAAAAGACGAAAAAAAAAGTCAATTCTTTTTTTTCTCCCTTATTCTTCGTCACGTCATCTATTTATTATTATTATTTTATATATAAACCGCACACATTTACATAATGGGATAACGTATTATATAATAATAATAATAATAATAATAATAATAATAATAATAATAATAAT
>JAIUCT010000014.1:4956824-4981446 GCA_021307375.1 Tetraneura akinire | reverse complement strand
TAATAATAATAATAATAATAATAATAATAATAATAATAATAATAATATAATATTATATGTGGTTATATATATTGTATGGGTGACGGCGCTTACATATATCTATACAATATAAAGGTCATCTTATATGCATATATTATAGGAAAAACTATATCACACGCTCTCCATTATATAGGTATATATGTATAATATTATGTAATATACATCGTCGGTTCGAGACTAAATAATAATTGAATAATTGTACACGGCCCAAAGGGTCAAACGATATATTGTCGTATAACCAAGTCGTTTGCGCACGTTATGCTCCCACGCGTGTATAATATTCAAATTTTCTTCGCGGGGTGCGTACGCGTACGGGCATTTATAATAATAATAATAATGGAATGGTATTGCTCTGGTATATTATTTATATTATTATTACGTACGGAAAATGTACTAAAATTCCATTGCGTTTTATATACGAGTGCGCGACCGCATCGTAATGGTACGTATTAAATATAATAATATAATATATTTTATAATATTATTGTATACCTATATATGTATATTTACGTTATTGGCAAAGGTTCTCAACTTTTTTTTGACCTCTGGATATTTTCTAAACAATTTCGAGGCATCCTACAATGTATATTAGTAATTACTAATTACATTTGCACTCGTTGTATATATAATATATAGTATATATAGGTACATAAAGTTATTGTACGCAAAATATATAGGTACAGGCGATACGATTTTTATAAAATAAAATAAAAATTTTAAATTAATGAATGATAAAAAATATGTAATGTATATATTATGATATCGTATTATTATTTAAAATAATTTTGCGACCTAATTTAAGTTACTGAACCCTGGTTGGAAACCACTGCTTTATATGTAACATCATTATTTATTATTATTATAATTAATAATTATATAATTCTATGGTATTAAAATTAAAACAGTTTGTGAATAATTACAAAAAAAAAAAAAAAACTAGTAAAATGTTCCCCCCTTCCGCTCGTAAAAATGTTTTAGGTTTGCACGCCTGCATTTCGGTATTATTACTATAACATAATATTGTATATCTGAATAATATACCTAATATTTCTACGGTACAGATTATTATTACGATCGCGTGCGTGCGAGTTTTGTTGCGGTCACCGCAATTGTCTTGACCAATCACTGGTCGCTGAACTATAAATCATCGGTGAGTGTTTGTCGTCAACGATGAGGCCACCCGTTCGTTATTTTTTTCTTTTTCCTGTTTCTGTTTTTCTTTTTTTTGTCGTTTCCCGTCTCTCGTACGAAGTTTACCCTCGGAAGTCGGAACACAAAATAAAAACAAATCATGTTTTCACCGTGTGTACTTCAAGTCTTAAACGTTAAGTTTCATACGCGATCTTTTCGCCACAATCATCACGTCTGTCACGTATATCGACCGTCGGTCAATCGCTCAAAAATTGAATCAGGTGCGTATTGATATATGTTTTGTACATTTTGTTAACATCGATAATTTATGTCAATTCGTGTTTTAGATAAAATGTGTTCGGTATATGTATTTAAATATATCATTTAGATTTTATACGTTATAATATTATAATAACGAATAGTGCGATATTGAAAAATACGTATAATCTTATAAATTTATTAAAACTTTTATTGATTGGAATAATATACTCGTATATATTAGTGCTCGTAGTTGAACTCAGAAAGGATTAATTATGATTATATTACAACGTTCGTTTTTTTCTGCTATTATTCGTATATAACTATATTAAATTATACAAAATTTTGGCATTGTCGAAATAAATTAACGTTATTATTATTATGATTATATAATTTGTTCGAACGTTTAGTTTTATAATAATACGTAAATTACTCGTATACACACGGGCGTATAATATGTTACGTCAAAATATACGTCAAGTTGTATATTATCATAATAAAATTTATAAAAAAAAAAAAACAAATTTTATAGTCTGCCGTTATATTTATACGATTTGACGGCGGTAGGTAACGCAATATGACTGCGCGCGACAAGCCTTTTTCACTATTGGCCGGGCGCCGAATTACGAGAGGCGGCTCCGCGCAGGTGTTTTCACCTGGTTCAGGTGACGCGAGCGTTATAAACCACACCCCGACAATCGTCTGTTGGGTTTGGCTAACATCGTTGTCGTCGACACGAGTAGGTTAAATCGAAACGAAGGTGGATCTATATATATATTAAATAGATAATATATATATCATCTATTTAACGGTTAATGTTGTGAAATTAAAAAAAAATATATTTTGAATAAATAATGGACGAGTAATATTTACAAAAATAATATCTACGTCATAATATTATATACCATTTTTTTTTTTTATAAAATCGTGCGAGTATTAAAAATTTAATGATAATTAAACTTACGATAATTTGTCTAAAGTTTTCAAAATCTTTGTTCCTCCCCTCATTCATCACAATAATATCCGCGTTCGACCTATCTACATATACAGTGAATTGCACTTTTGAATTGCTTAATAATTATTTGTTTACGTATAAATTCGCGTATTCTCATTACATAATTTAATGTATATATTATTATATTATATAGTTAGTGTCAAAAAGGAGGTTATATGGGATATTTTAATTAACGCGAAAATTCTCGTGCGTTTAACTATCTGCACGGTTTAATACGCGCGAGCGTGACGTCATCGCGTATTCATTTCTTTACGCGCGTTTTCGTCTCTGCCGCAGTGTTCAATCCGTGTACATTACATATTGCATTTTTCAATTTTCCAACTTTAAACCTCGCTCTGGATGCTTACCAAAATAATAACGTCATACGGTATACTCGAATGTTTTACAATTATATAATTATATATACACGCGTAAAAATAAAACCAGCTATAATTTATTCGACGTTCTATAATTACCTGGTTTTTTTTATATATTTTTTTTTTTGCGAAATAACGTTATTGCTCTCGTATGTTTCGTAATATATATAACAGTTTATGCATATGTTATAAATTTAATATTGATGTATCCGGTGATAAACAATACGAAACGTACAAAATGTGTGTTTTGGTATGTCAAACATCAAACTATTATATATAAATATATTCTATATAAAACGTCAGAAATTATATAATATTTCTCACTTTGTAAAATATAATGTTTTGCAATATTTTTGATACTGTATACCTACATATAATTAAATTTTGTAATCTGCAGTATTATATAAATATATAGTTTTTATTTTTATTATTTTATACGAAAAATTATCTTTAGATAATAACATATACCTATAGGTTCTGCAGTTGTTATATAAATCGGTTAAACTTTAAACTTGTTTTAATAATAAGCAAATCGATATATTTAATATTCACATTTGTATATAATTTATATTTATTGTATATACTACGCAATATAATTAAAAACATCAAAATACTAAAGGGTATATGTATATATACTATAAAGGGATATTAAATAATGACGTCGAATTCTTAGTATGAAAAAATGTATATATATATAGAAATAAATAATCTCTGTAAGTTATGCTTTAACCTACTTAAATTTAAAATTAATAATAAATGTAATATGCATAATAATTAAGGGTAAATAAAAGGGTAAACGTGAAGTGAACGCCTGCGTTTTGTGAATACAATAATATCCTGCTGCAGTATAGAATAATTAATTTTTATTTAAAATTATAATAAGAATATATTAATAATATTACGTTGCGGATTTTTATTATATTTTACAGTTTAACTGCATATTTGAAAAATATAAAATAATAATAACCGCGAATTGAATGAATTTTTTGCAAATTAAAACATTAAAGTTACAATAATATTAACGAAAAGAAATAAATAATCATTTTTATTTTTTTATTTTAAACAGTGTATACAAATAATGTAAGTGAGAAAGATTTTACGCGTGTAATGAAATAAAACAAACAATATTTTTATATCCTTATATACATTTGTAAATTTGTAATTAATATTTTATGTTGTATATGTACATTACAAACGCAATACTATTATCGTTGTCCTGCAAGATAAATTAAAAGAAAACTTTTTCACGACTCTATGAATTGACAATGGTTTGGATCACGCACTGAAATGTTCATATCACTCGTATATATTTAATAGATAAAACAAAAGTTTTACCATTTACATAAAACTTTAGTTTCGATAGTTTAATATAATAATTTAAACAATGCGTATTATTACGAGTATATGTATAATTTAAAGGAATACGCGTATAATAAACATTTCATATATAATTTACAGTATTTCGTCAAATATTTTCCCAGCTAAAAAGAATATACTCGTAATATAGGACGAATTTGAAATTTTATCTACTTTTTGCCCTTATACGAGTTTATATTTATATATATTAATTTTATTATTTTGAAAAACCAACAAAAATTGTGTACACAATACAAGTTTTAAGTATAATAAAAGTGTGATGTATATATAACCATAAAAAAATTCGAAACGAAATTAAATTCGTTAACGGGATATAAAACCTTATATAACCTAACCTAACCGACACTATTATAAATACAAAACTTAACGCGTGAAATTTTATCAACGTTATATATTAATTAAATAATTTTGTTAGTCGTATAATGTAATGCGTATATAATACATATTAATAGATATTGTTTTATATTTTAACATTTTATTTGGTTATTAATTTATTATAAATTTATAATATTATTATTGAATAATAATAATTATATAACGTAAATATTACAAAATTTTTAATGAAAAAATGAACGTTATGCAATAAGTATATAATATCGCACATTGTATATTCAATAATTATATAATATACACGCATTACATAGGTCTAAATATAATATTATATCGTGTTATATATATTTTTTTTCACTAACTATTCGAATATGTAGGCCATACGATATTATTATTATTATTATTATTATGGCGAAACATTCCGAATTGCTCGCAAAGCGCGCGTTTATATACACGCTCTTATATGCGTTGCTCGGTGCAGCGATGGATGTAATAAAATTAATAATTATTATATACGAGCAGGGCAAATATAGAGGTGAAGTATATTATAAGAGCAGAGTGAAATGGAAAGGGACCATAAAAAAAAAAAAATTATACAACTACGCGAAATATCGTAAAATCTCATGTCAGCCGATTTGAACCAAAGTTTTCTACATCTTATATATATACGTATATAATATTATACTGTATGGCACACGCGTAGTATAATAATTGCCCGAAAACGAAACTGACGAAAATCATTCGTTTTTAGGACGCGCAAGCTGGTTACATTCCGGCCACGGTCGAGAAACTTTATAATTATTATTATATCCCGGACGAAAAGTATATATATACGTATATACGTACACGGTTTTCGATTCCGAAATATTAATATAATAATTTCCCTTTTAAGAAAACTTTATTCTTTAAGGGTTTTCTGCCTCTCTCTCTCTCTCTCTTTCTCTAGGGCCGAGCCGTAATATATATATATTATATACCTCTACCTCTCTCGTCCCGCCGTTTATCTCGCACTCTTAATTATTTTAATATTTTCTATCCCTCACGATATTATAATTACACCGTTGTAATACGCTGCTTTCGCGGTGCTGTTGCCGTATAGAAGGACGGCGGTGGTAGTGGCGCGTATTATATATATATATATACGTACAATAATTCAGATGCGTGTGAGATCCGAATCTCCCCGTCCGGATTTTAATGGAAAATATATCCCGTAAAACAATAATATAATATCGTATATTATATAAATACGGTGAAACTTTTAACCGTCTAATTACGCCGGATTATAATCAATTTTTTTTTTATATATATATTTTATATAAAATACTCTGCGGTTTCTTCATCTAGCGATATTTTTTTCCCTCTCGTGTATACATTATAATGTTATAACGCATATATCGTACACACGCACGTTCCAATTCCGAGCAAATATATTATGTTGTAAAATACGTGTACGCGTCTTAAATGTTTTCCGATGTTTAGAAAGAATAAAAATATAATAATAATACGTACATATTATACATAAAAAAAAAAAAATCTCGGAAAAAATATATAATAGGATATGTAAGTACGAAGACTTAAATCGTTATATTCCATTAGTAGAGATGTCATCGGCAGTGACATGGTGGTTAATGTAAGAAAACAAGGACTACGCGCGCGACGTCCCCGCCGCCGTCGCGTGCGGCCCTCTTAAAGTTTCCCCCACGGATGACTACGTAATACCTCTGCCGTATAATTTGTACACGGTACGATAAACATTGAAAAGGGTATGTTACTGACTCGTCACCGCTCGCTCCTTTCTGTATATTATAATATGTATATATATTATATATATATAGCTGTTGTGCGGTTTTTATATTTTTTTACTTTTTTCGTTTTTTATTTTTTTGCGTCCTTTAATATTCGCTCTTGTACTTTCTTTTTTTTTTATTTATATTGTTATATAATAATAATAAAATATTATATTATTATTCAAAATTGTATGTTTTACTAATGGATACGACGACGAATGTTCAATATAGTTATATATTATATATATATATAGTGAGTGATAGAGAGGACGAGGGTAAACATCATAAAGTTATATTGGAATGACTGGTGAGGGATGGAAGATAGCTGCTTATAGATAGACACGCGAGAAGAAGAAAATATAAATATATTATTTATTATTATAACAATAAACCGTCATAAGAAGAGGGATATAATCATTGCCGGTCGAGAGTATAACCGCGAGTAAACGTTTATGTATATAATACGGACGAGCCTATATATATACACACTTTTATACGATTTTACTTTTTAATAATACTAAAACGAAATTAAATTTCGAAGCCGGACGATTTTTTATTTTATTTTTTTATTTCTCTTTTGAATATAATTACCTAAAAATATAATCTACCTCATCGCCGATCCGGTATAAAATGTTATTATGTATGTTTCGTTATATATATATATATAATGTTTACCAAAAGACTCTCGAAGTATCCGATTGATTTAAATTTTTTTGTTTTTAATGAAATCACCCTCTTGACTGTGTATTATACGTGTATAATACCGCCGCAGTGTTATTATTATTTTGTTTTCCTACCGGGGCGTATACAAATTAATTGAATTTTGTTTTTATTTTACCGCGCGTAATATATTATAATGTATACCCGTGGTTACATTAGCTTATGAAATTTATGTTAATCGGACACTGTTGTTTTTTGATCGTATTATTATTATTATTATTATTATTATTACTTAATTAATATTTAATTTTGAAACTAAATTTAGATGTTTATAAAAGTACACGTTTGACTCGATTTCAAATATATTACAAATATAATATATGCCTTATATGATATTACGTGTTAATTAAACATATTATATAATTAATTGATTTTTAAAATAAATTATAAAAGTTTATACATCACGTTATTATAATATATTATATTATCAAAATATCGGAACGCACGCTTCTTCTTTGGTGTATTTACCGCTGATATGCGCTGATAAATTACAATTGATCAGCCCCTCAACAAAGGCCATTATCTAAATCCCCATGGCATGACCCTTAAAATCAGGGTTGTTTCGACCCACGTTTTCGGCAAATATAACATTGTGAATTAACGGTAAACTGATTCGTATCAAATTGTTTTTATATAATATATGTGTATAATATGTATATATATATATACATAATTATAAAAGATCATGTGCGTGCGCGCGTGTCCTATAATGATATAATATATCTTTATCTTAATATACTTAATTCTTATTGTGACAATGGAATATTGTGCTATACAATCGGAATACGTATATATATTATATTTTATTATTATAATCGTATTTGTATATATGTATAGGTTTCAAAGCAATTTTCGGCTGCAGATTATATTATTATTGTAATAAAATAATGATTTTTTTTTATATAATGTAAAAAACTAAATAGCCTATATTATTATAATATGAACCACCTTAAAGGGTATATATTCGGGAGAATCATCGTTACACTATATATTATTATTACAATATTATCATTGGAATAATGTATGATAAGGATAACGTTTATCTTCTATTAACATTTTTATTTTATTATTTTCACGTACACGCGGCGGCGCATGGACAAACGATTTCCATAATCACTCATTCAATATAAATAACATAATATTCAATAAAACGTATAGGAGATACTATTGTCTAAGTTTCATTTCATTGTAAAATATAAAAAATTATATAGTTATTTCTTCGTATTATGTATAATAACGAATACCTATAACTTCTAATGATATACCGATTTTAATATATAAAATTGACGAGGGACCAGTGCCGAAACTAGACGCTATGGGGCTGGAGTGCAAGTTCTCTTAAAGGGCCTAAAATTTTTGTTTATATTTAGGGATGCCACCTTTGAAAGACAGCAAACCCGGAGATAGGATGATAAGCAAAAAAAAAAAAACGGGACCGATGTGCAATGCACACCTTGCACACCCGGTAGTTGCGGCACTGCGAGGGACGTATTATTATTGTATATATATATATGGACATACAAGTGGCAAGTGGAGAATTGAATACGCGATTAACTATAAAATATGTATATAGAAAATTAAATACTTAAATCTCTTCCGCCCCCGCTTTATTTCGACCACAGATTATTTATATAATATGGTTAAACGCTGCAATGACATAATTATAATACATAATTATGTGCTTTAATAATAATAATAAGTTGACTTTCGGTGCACACTCGCGTTTGCAAACGTGTTTATATTATATAATCCTTTGTGGCGGCAACGAAAGGCGACAACTGCAAACAACAACAAGAGGGTCGTGCGTTTATAAACGGTATATATATTTATATAATATACGTAATAATTATATATTTGTGCAGGCGGCGAAGGGATGACGCGAGGTATACACGACCGTGTGTGAATTAGATGTCATATCATGCTCACACCGTATGATACGTTTCCGCATGTGCCCATATACCTAGGAGCATATTATATTATTATATTATTCGACTCGGTTAACGTGTAGATTTAATAATAATATATACTATATTAGTATACACACACAAACTTAAATAATATATATATATATATATATATATATACACACATGCATTTAATCTAATTCGAGTTCCACGTACGTATATTTATATACCGTATATATTATACCACACTCACACACACACATATATATATACCGTGAACAATATTATCCATCCGCACGTGTGGTCGTCGACACGGATTTACGTGAACTCCCCGTACGGGGACTTGTTTCGTATAATCACTATAAATATATTATTATTATTATTATTACGTGTAGGTACTGCACCGGTTGTATAGACGCGTTAATATAATATATATATAGAAGGTCTTCACACAGCACGTATACGGCGGAAGGATCGGACGAGGAAATTGTATCTGCAGTGGACGGGTACGACAGGAAACGTTTTGTGAACTGATATAATAATATAACAATTATTATTTTATTATATTAATATTATATACGTGCGAGAAACGATTATAAAAATATAAATAATATTATACACTCCACGACACGTTAAAATAATATAAGGATCGTATGTATACGTTCGACAGAGCGAGTGAGAGAGAGAGAGAGAGAGAGAGAGAGAGAGAGAGAGAAAACGCATTGATTTAGTCGGTTTATGGAACAATTTATTATATTATTACCACGCTTCAATCTACAACAACTGTATATAAATTCGTTACAATATATTATTATTATTATTTTACGATTTTGTAAATAAGGTATAAAACTATAAATTATTAAATAAAACGTTGATTCGCTCACATGATTTTTTTCGTGGGACGATGAAAAAAGACGGCGGAGATGCGCTTGTTACATGTATCAATATTATATCGGGATCTTATATATTGTTCCGTCCATCCCTAATTGGCTATGGTACAGACGTTCTGGCTTATAACATTTATATATATTATATTTTAACATCCGCAAACCCTCGAAAATTCCGGAATTACGTGTTTGAGTGTTTCGTGCAAGAACAACATAATATTTTATATTATGATATATTGATATCTATATATACTCTATTTGTACGTATAGCTTATCATATCAATATATATTACAAATTTAATGGTCATCACGGTTGGAAGTTATATTACGTATTTACATTTTTACGATAATATATCATTTTAATCCGAAAAATTAATAATCCACTTGATAACAACCGTATAGAAAAATATATATATATATTTACTGAAATTTATTCAATTTATTGAAATTTATCGTTATTATATGTTTCGTAAATTTTATAATATAATGGCGAACACGTTATTGTTATCTAGTGTAATTTAATCGAGTAATATTAATATTATTAATTATTAATTTAAATTATATTATAACATAATATGGATACTGTGGTATATAATATAAATCGCATAACGTCTCTTATCATAACCGCGGTACATAAAATATTGTTTTCTCTCGCCGTTTTCTATATATTCTGTATATTATATATTCAGTATATATTTACACGTGTTCGCGGCAAAGAATGCGTGTGCGCGTGGGTGGCTGCAAAGAAGTCACCGTATAGTTCATTAACATACAAAGGGCGAGTTTAATGCACGCCGCCGTCCGTTTTATTTTATTTTTTTTCGCGAATACGCGTCACTCCATTTATTCGCGTATATATATTTAATTTATTATATATATACGCCCGCAGACGCTGTCCTTTATTCCGTTGACGGACAGGTGTAATGCTCTAGAAAATTGTATTCTTTCTTCGCGGCCTCGCGTACATAATATATCCATATTATTATTTGGATCGCTTAAAAAAAGCGTAAAAAAACAACCTCGTGTTTATGTGTATATATAATAGTATAACTTATATATATATATAAATACGCCGAGACCTAGCGTTTTTGTCCCTCCTAGACATCATTACTCATCCGGTCCCCGGTTAAAAGGGCACTTTTCCGGAATCCGAAACGATTTGTTTTCTCGAGTGCCGAACATTAAAAAAAAAAAAAAAAAAAAAGAAAAAAAGAAAACCCCGCCCCCCCCGATGTAATAAAATTCGGATTTTTCCACCCTCCCGCCGGACCGTTCCTCGAGCATCGCGGTGCCGACGTCTTGTATATAAATTCGTATATTTATATCGTAAATATAAATATACGATAATAATAATAATAATAAATAATAATACCTCATCGAGTGTATAGAAGATATTTTTTTCTTTTTTCTTCTAGAAAATCGTAATAAAAATTACGCATATCCTTTCAGCGACGGCAGAAAATACACCGCACACTCACGCGTATAATATACGCATATTATAATGTATCGGTTCACAAAGTGCAGCTAATATAACAGCGATATAATACGTAATATATATATATATATATGTAAAACGGCGTTAACTTCCTCTTTTATATTATATATATATATATACGAATTTATTCACGTTTCAATGACTTCCGAAAGGAGTATAAATATACGCGCGCGTACGCTACATTTGATATTATATATTAAAATAATTTACGGAAAACAGCAAACGCACGCGACTTCGCAGGACGTATTATAATATTATTATGCGTATATAATAATAATAATAATAATAATAATAATAATAATATATATACACGTCGTTTCAATATCTCACGGTTGAATGTGTGCGCGCCGTGGCGAAGATATCAGCTCTCGTCCACGATTTATTATTATTATTATTTCGTTGTTCTTTTTTTTTCTTCCTTTCTGCGTCCCGGCCGCCGCCATCGATGACGCCGCTATACCGCTCTCTGTTTTGTATATTATTACCATAATAACATTGCATATTATTATTATTTATTTTTTTTTTTATATATTATTTCGTTGTTATTTTCCCGTTCAGCCGTGTTGTATATATATAATATTATTTTCACTTTTCGCATTAATTCTCGGGAAACACGCGCCCACGTATAATAAATGAAGAATATATAATAATACGATTTGGCTATATATATAAGGGATTAACTTTGCCGTATACATTCAATGACGTTTTTGCCGTGACCTCGTCATTCTAAGTCGACTTTTTTTCTGAAAAATCTATATATACAAATACAATATATAATAATAATATCATTCGCATTCGTATTATTATTATTATTATTATTATTATTATTATTATTATATTGTGTGTTGGAAATCCTTGGCGAATCTTCGTCACTCGGGTGTTATTGTTATATCCGGGACGGTTGTATATTATAATGCTCGTGTGTGCGTATATACGATCGCGCTCGCGTGTATAAATATAAAGGACGAGGAGAAAAAGAAAAGGACCTTCACCTCCTCCGCATCATATTATATGCGCGCTTATTTCTTCTTCGGTCTGAACACACGCGCGCTCGCATTGTGTCGTCCGCGGAGCCAAAATCCGCAAGGACTTTCGGGTGTTTCCGGCTGCGCCCGGATGACACATCCTGTCCGAATTCTATATAATATAACTTTGAGCGTTATAAGATATATAATTTATATATATATACGTGCACCTTATATTCCGCCCTTTTTTTCCCGGTATACATATACTTCCACAATGTATACCGAGGACGATATTTCCACCATATCATGAGAAAAGAAACGGGAAGAGCGCACATATCGTCATCATCATCATCATCATCACCGTCAACGATTTATACATTATACGTATGCGGCTGGGTCACTCTCAACGCACAATGTATATAATATGTACGAGATATGGGTACGCCCTCGTGACGTCGTTCCATTGTTATGATAATTAACCTATACGATTTTCGTCGGATTTCCGTCACCCGGCGGCCACGTGGCTCCGTAATAGATTTTTTTCTGTCTTTCTTTTTTCATATATATATATATATAAATACAAACGTTTTCGAGACGATATATACATAATAATAATAATAATAAAATGTATGTATAATATTATAATAGAAAACGTCACCCGGTCATAAACCGATCGTGATGCGACGATACAATAATAATATTTCCCCGAAACGTCGAAAATTCGAGGGAAAAAAATCGTATATTTTCCCGTAAAAAATATCCATCAACGGTGCGCACTCTTCCGATATATATACGTATATATATTATGTAATATATCGTATATTATATTCACAATCGAATTATCGCGTATATTTTATGTGCCCGATGAATTCGTTTCACGTATATTATTATTATTATATATATATTATAAGGGCTGCGCAGGTTTTTCCTCTCCGTCCGTTCTGCAGCTCGTCGTATTATTATATTGTATTGTTAATCACGTTAATGCACGCCGGCCGTCTCCTTTTTGACTTTTCCCGTCGTCGCCGTTTTTTTTTTTTCATCCGGATATTTCGCATCGTTGGATAATCCCCGACGCCGTCCGTCAAATTATCGCACGCTCGCCTATCCTCACACACACGGGCGCGCGCTATGCTCCCTCTCACTCTCTCTCTCTCTTTCATTCCGCATCATATTGCCTCCCGCCGCCGTCGCGCGGAACAGTAATCCACTTAAAAACGACCTCCTGTCGGCCTCCGAGTGAGCGTACAACGCGTGTCTTGCACGTCATCCGATTCCACGCCGACCGATTTATTTGCGTCCTGGTCCTGCAGGATCGCGTGTATGTATACGGTTCCTTTGTAAAAATACATTTTTATATTCGTTTCTTCTTCCGCGCGCGTGCGTCCTGCTGCGACGAATTATTATCCGCACATATACGTCCGGAAACGATAATCGACAACCTTATATAATATTATATATATATATATCTTCATATTACATACCCCGGGGTTGACACTAGCTAGGATAACGCGGCCAAACGTATAACCGTACACGTTGTCCGCATCACGGTCAGAAAAAATAAATGTATATAAACTTTCGACAAGGTTTTTATTATTATTATTCCGAGTATACGTATACGATAACATTACGTACAATAACATGATAAGTATATACGACAAATAATAAAGAAATTCGAAATACACATTGAAATTTAAGTGGAACAATATAATATTTGAAAATATTTTTATTCTATTGTTTTTTTCTTCAAATGTGTTATGTGTTCGACGTATACGATGTAAACGATTAATATTATACAACATTATATTACGTATATTATATATATACGTTCCCGCTCGCAATATATAGTGTTTTAAGTGCATATGTGATATGTATATAGGGTCTGTCTGCTTTCTTGCCTTTTATTGGAATAATATTATAGTAAATCGATGATGGAAAATTATATAATAAGTTGTTTCTGGTACCTCGAGAGAATAACGCGTATTTACACGCGATATATTATATTACAATTTTTTTTTTTTTTTATATGTATATTAAATAAATAACAAAATTATATACCTACACTGTTAATTTATCGGACATTATACAAACTATACATATAAACGTCATAAAATCATAAAATATTAAATACTAAAATATGAGTATAATAATTAAAAATTCTTATTTTAAATATACGATTATACGAACAGTTATATATTTTATCCGTGCAGCGAGGAAGAAAATTTTCGTTAATGTCTTTACACACGTATATAATATAATATATTATATACCAATACCACAGTTATAAATTGCAGAATCCTTTAGCACACGAACGCGGTATAATACAGTTTTTATTTTATGTTTTTGTGTTTTATATATTTTCGCGCGTTCATATAATATCATATTCATGACGGGTATAATATGATAACAAAAAGCGCGTGTAATAATATTATATATATGCCTGTATATACAACCTGACCTCGTATATTATATTATAAACGTCGCGTTTCGTCGTATATCGTGCGCGCGCGTGTAATAAATTATTATAATTTCGTTATTCCACGTTAAAAAATATGAGCGGTGGTGTTTTTTTTTTTTTTTTTTTTTAGGGGAATATGCCAACAACAACAACAGAAACTATTACGATAAACAACAAACTTGTTTTTTCGAAAAATATGTACGGGATCATATATAAAACGTATATAATGTCGAATCTTTTTGACGGAATGCTAGCGTGTTCTTTTCTCCCGTACAAGTCTTCTGTTATATATCGTTTCCAGGGTTAAGGCCGACTCGTGTTTATAATTATTTATACGAGTATATATATCACATAATATAATACTCGAAAAATATTATGATAATATTATACGCGTTGCAAATTAATTAAAATACTTGTTATATAATATTACGTATAATAAATATGTATTTATATTTTTAAGCTACATAATAAACGCAGTTTTATAGTCGAAAAATATGTATATATTTATACGTATACACCGTTAGTTATTATTATTATTATTATTATTATAATATAATATAAACGCGGAAAAACGACGGCGGTGTATTTTATGCGTATATATAAGCAAAGTATCGCGCTTCCACCCTCGACGCGCGAGACTCCTGTTGCTGTGCTTCCCTATATATACGTATACGCGGCTCTGTTAATTGCCATAAACGCTAAGTATTTGATTAAATTTAAGTGTTCTCCTGTCGGATAAATTATTAAGTACCTTGAATAACAAATCAGAGAGAGGTTCGGAAAACTCGATTAGTTTATGCATATACTTTTAAAAGTTTAATTCGATATAATATGACGTGTATATTATATGTACCTATATATATTAAATGCACAAAATAATCAAAGGCGTAATAAATGTATATAAAATACGTATAGCGAAAGATTATATTTTATGTTTGTAAATTCATGAGAAATAAACTTTTCGTCTCGAGTAGAATATCCTGCCGGTCCGATTAATTTCGTTACGTATAAGCACGAATAAAATAAAACCTATATCTTCATTAATAATAATAATTTTTAAAATTATTCCTATACAAAGTAGTGGTGGATCTAGAGGTCATCCAAGGAGGGCGAATTTTAAAAAATATTTATTTCTTTAAAAGTATTTGTTTATTTATACTTGTGATTTTACCTCATTAAGATCAATCAAATATAAAAAAAAACTCGGTTCAAGGGGAGGAGATTGCCCTAAAAACCGCCACTGATACAAAATCCGAATATTTAACTCTGTCGCGAATTTTTCCATTTTTTTTTTCACCCGTATTTTTTTTACTATAATCTTTATTTGATATAACACCGTATATCGACGATATATTATTATTACACTATCGTATAATATATTATAATATTATTATATATATTATTCGTGCGCGCGCATAGACGTCGTATTATCATAATAATATAATAACACGAGCACACACTATAAATATATTATATTGTGTTCGTGTAAGGTATTGGCGCGCGCGTATAATAATATAATAAATAAAATATAATGAAAAACGCTTTTGTCGTAAAGCTGTTCTGTCAGTTTGTTTACGACTTTCGCGGTGTCGCGAGAGGATAATAATTTCATCGACACCGCCGTACGTGTGGTATACGGCGCACGCATTATTTACGACGATAAAACATTATAATATATTAATATGTATACCAAATACGCACTAATAATAATATATAAAATCGTTTTTATATTGTATTAGGTATATTATTAAAATATTAATATCCGTATATTAAACAAAAATTACATATTAGGTAAATAATTTAATACGTCGGTTTTGACCATCATAATAATATTCATAATATTTATAAGAAATCAATAATAAATAATAATAAATTAATAATAATTAATAAGATTTTACAATAATATATGTATTAATGTTATGTGTTTTGATAAAAATTTAAATTAAAAAAAAAAAGTATATGATGGGATACTGGTGTGGAAGGGATACAGGTGTAAAGTGGATATAGTGTTGAATTTTGATTACAATTTGAGCAAAGTTCATCAGATAATATAATATGTACCGATTAAAATTTTTACTTTTATCTTCAGTCTCTACGTACAATATAAATAATTTATGATAAAACCCCTAAATGAGTCACCTATAAATACCCAAATCTGACAGTACTTCGCTCGATTTATATCATTGTATTCAAATTGTAATCAAAATTCAACACTATTATCCTCTTTACACCTGTATCCCTTCCACACCAGTATCCTTTCCCATGCTTTTTTTTTGCACTTTAAACAGCTATAAAACAAAAATTGTGAATGTAATAATTCACAATTAATTGAAACTGAGTTAAGTAAAATGTATTTAAACTTCAATAAAATTTTCAAAATTTTTGTCAATTTTATTTAACATTTTTGTAAAATATTAAAATATAATAAGACAAAAACATATAAATACTTTAAATATTGGTTTTACTGAAATTTCAACTTTAAACACATAAAAATTTTTCGCGACTAGATTTTTACAGTTAAATAAATGATAAAAAAATGTAGGTATATTATATTATATTCCTATCATATAAATTCCGAATTCGTATAATATATTGATATGACATTAATTTTTATCATCAGAGACATAATATAATATACAATATTATGATACCTTATGGACGCCTTTAGATTAGATTCAGTTTTTTTTTCAATCGTATTATTAATATGAATATTATAATATATTATAGATTATATTATACATATATATATATACTATAAAACGATTGTTGTATATAATATAATATGTGCGCAAACATATACGTTGCGGAAACGTGTTGGCGCCCTTCCTACAAAGTATAAAACATAATATAATATTATATTATTATATATATTATTACGAAGAGTGGTGACGGATAATAATGTACGGCAATAACGATATAATATCGGTCCGGGAAAATCTTTAGGTCCGATGCGTCGGCACGCTTGTCCTTTTCGCATATAATAATATAATATACTTTGCAAGCACACACGTTCTACCCGCGAAAACGTTATATTATACACCATCGGCCCACGTGACATTTTTCTTTTCTTTTTTGTTTCTTCTACCGATATATTATTATTATTATTATTATTATTATTACACACCACTCACCCTTATCATATTATTATTATCATCGTTCCCTGTTACACACACATATATATATATATATATATATATATATATAAGATTCGCTTTTCATTCCGCTGAAAGCCAAAATCCGTTTGCTATGATTATATTTTCTCTGCTATTTACTGATCATATTATATTATATATAGTATACAATAACTGTATACGTGAGACACGATCTAACTATAACATCAATACGTATTATATATTATTATTATAGTCGTCAACACAATACATATAATATAATAATTTTTATTGGGTAATAATAATCAATAAAATGTTTGTATGGAAGTTGCGGAAATTATTTATTATTATATACAATGTTTTTGTTTTAAATATTACACCTATGTCCTATATACGTAATATAGTGTGTATATATGATACAATTCGAAAAATATAAATTTAAATGATCTATCTTTCGGTTTAAAATAAATTGCTTGTATACTGTTAGAATCAATATATGTATTCAAATGTTCAATAAAGTTTAATCGTCATTTTCATCTGAACTTAATACATATATTATAGTATTATAATTATAATGTGATCGATATATCGAAAAAAAATTGTTTTTTACGCACGTAGGTACCTATTATTTAATTTTATATTTATATTATATCACTCATTTTGTAACTTATTTACATTTTTCCATCACGGTTTCCGTTGGCAATTCTTTGCGGCATGACACTATATATAATACAACCGTATATAATAAATAATAATATATACATTATATATTATAATTATATTAAAATAAAAATATATAATTCTAAAAAAAAAAAAAAAAAATGATTGCGCGACAAAGCTAGTCTCGTTTGCAATATATTATATCGTTTTGCGGGCATTATACAAACGGTATACAAATACATAATAATTATAATATACAAGAGTAATGGTAACCGATCGCGATAATTCAAATCTATTACCGCGTTTTCCCTCGTTCGGACGTTTTACACATTCACCACACGTATCCGTTTTAATTTTTGCTCGCGTTGGAAACGTTTTACAATGCGGCACGGGCGGCGATATCATCACGAAATGTTCGTCCGAACCGACGGCGAATAGGGTGACGGTTATAATATATATTATTTTTTTTTATTTTCGAATTTATTATTATTACTAAACAGTACACGTATTCGAACTAGTGACATAATAACGACGGGCTAGCGTGCGCACGTAAACACGTGTAATTTATATTATATTATACGCGACGACCGACTACGAGGTTGCTGTATGGCGAACAAATAAATTTCGAGCGGGTAAAAATACACACGAAAAAAAAACCGAGCGACGGACGTTTTATTCTCTACCCCGACAGAGCAATTTTTCACCGGGGCGTGAGACTTAATTTGTATGTGTGTGTCCGTTTTTTTTTTTTTTTTGTAATTTTTTTATCGTATTTTGTTCTGTCGCGATTAGCGTCACGCGCGTTTTGTTATGTTGGAGGCAAAAAGTCACGATGATTTTTCCAAAAAAAAAAAAAATATAATAAATATTATGCGAATAACTTAACCTAACCTCGAAACGTACTCGTGTACAAAAATAATAATTCTAAAAAAACGGCATCGGACGACGACCATTGTTTTCAAGCGGATTTTATTATTATTTTTATATACGTATTATTATAATAATAGCGAGCTGCATGAGAGGTGTACAATTCGTACCTATATACAAATATAATACTATCATATATATTATTATAATATATACGAGTCACAAATTATTATAACATAATATATAATATAATACACGCGGTCCGAGTATTATATTGTTCTTTTACTCTTTTTTTTTTTTTTTCATTTTTTGGCTTACGGTTTTGGCTATCGGCAGAAAGCGTATATATATATATATATAAAAAAAACCTGACACAATAAACGATGTTTTCCCCCTTTTTTTTTATTTATTTATATTTTAAAGTAAACTTTTTACCGTCGACCCTTCTCGTCTCTTTCCTTACCACTATACACTGCGACCTTTCGCCTCCGTCAAACGACGACAATCGAACTTATGCCTTACACATAATACATATACGTATACACATGATAAAAATTTGGTCGCACATACGTATTCATTATTATTATTATTATTATTATTATTATTATTCGCGTCCGAATCTAACTCGCTCACAATACCGACCTAATGTCAAATTCCCGGACAACTTTTAACGTATATTTATGCGAGCGTACATGTGCGGAAATCACGTCAAATGATGTCAAATCGCGAACTTTTTCCCCGTACACTATATTTATATATAATAATATGTATATACGCGATTTCCTGTCCGACGTAAATATATTTATATAAAATACGTATTGTTGTTGTTTGTATACGCATATGATTTTATATAATATTATATTTATACGCGCGGGGTGAAAACGTTATTGTGCGACTCTCGCGTCCGAATCATCGTATATTTTGGCACGCGAAATTGGTATAACCTCAAAATTACATAATAATAATATTGTACATAATATACGTCAGGTCATAACATAATTATATTATATATACGCTCTGTTTTCGCCGCCATCGCGTGAAACCTCACAATACATTAATATTATTTCGTGGACTTTGACGAGATGACTGAAATTTATACACAAAACGGGTATATTATTATTATTATTATTATTATTATTATTATTATTATTATTATTATGAATCCAAGTTTTGGAGTATTTTTCTGTCTTTGGTAATATATATTTTTATATTATATATACGCGCATATATTGTACCTGAAAATGTGGACCGAACTCGCAGTTTTTGATGAAAATATACAGATGTTGTCACTGTTGTCAGATATTATGATTTACGTAGATATGACAAAAAAATCAAAAAAAAAATCGCCGGTCGTTACTGCTCGAGAAACACTACGTATACACAACCGCACACACGTATATAATAATAATAATAATAATATAGTATATTATAGTCGCGGTGTAGTGCGAGAAGCCATCTGGTGTCTCGTGTGTCATTAGTGTGCGTGCGGGCTGGGAAGAAAAACAACGTCGGCGCATGGGGTTGATTGGTTTCGGATGGATTGACATGATTGCTAATTCGACGGCCGGTCTCCTGTCCCGTCCGAATGCGGGCGGCAGGGTGTATGTACACATACGTATATATACGAAAGCTCTAGAAATCGGAATTGGAGGGGTATAGGGAACCCTTTCAATACCTACCGGACTTAATTACTTCGCTCATCAGCGGCACATGTCGCGCACGCAAAACGTCGACATCGACCACGCGCGTATCAGTTTAATATCATCATCATTATTATTATTATTATTATTGACGGGCGGAAAAAAAAGAAGAACAAAGGGGTGAAAAAATGAAAGACAAAGGTATACGCTCGTTTTATATAACAATGTGTGCAGTGATATTATAACCGCGAATAGAGTTGACGAATTATTACAACTATTAGGAATAATAATAATATTACCGTAAACGCGGTTACAGGGACGACGACGGCTTGTCGATAAACGAGCGCGCGTATTGTTGTACTCGTATTATTATTTTTATTATTATTATTATTATTATATAGCCGTCTATATAATATAAGTGTAACGGTATACATATAAGCGTCGTTTCGATATAATATTGTTATACGTATTATTATTTATAAGTATAACGATATAGAAAACACGCCATAAAGTGTATTATGAAATATCGTCGCCGAAACGACGACGGACGGACGAGTCTCGCGAGCACGTTTATATTATATTTATATATTATATATATATACGTTGGCGTGCATTCGTCGCTCGGTGTGAGGGTCACTTAAGTTAATGTACCAAAAGAGTTTTTCGGGGCTGACGCAGCTCCTGCAGGGTATAACTAAATAATATAATACATACGATAAATATATATATATATATATATATTATATACATATATATTGAACTCTGCGGCAGAGTTTGCTCGACGGGAGGGGGATGCACACATCCACATAGGTGGAACTCGTCGATGAAAAGGCTCATAAATTCCCGTTCCCCGAACCTCACCACCGATTGCTTTCGTCTCCGTTACTAATTTAAAATATGATTTATGTCCGTGTATATTATATATATATATACGTATAATACAGTTAAAGTACGACGACAAGGACGATTTCGGCTTTTTCTTTTTATTACTCGGTTGTATATTATGTATATATATATAATAATAATAATAATAATACACGACGCGTTATATATATACATACGATGTGTGTATATTATATAACCCGGTATCGGAGCTATTTATCTGAACCGTTTTCGGGTAATAACCTATAAAAGTGTTTCGAGATGATTAAAGATTATTTTTCCTTTTTCGTTTTACTATACATTAAATATAATATTGCAACGTGCCGTCCGGTTAAGACTGCTATATACATTAATAATATTATATATTATATTGTTCGAGATTGTTATTATTAAGTATATATTAATAGTATTATTATTTTTTTTTCCGCAGTAGAAATCGCCGACTGTGACATCGCAGACGACCGCCATCGGGACATGACTCTGTGTGCAGAACAAGATGACGATACTATCATCATCAATCCGGACACTAATCACAATCACCAACCATTGCTGTCGGCCAACACCGACACTAAACGACAATTGGTCGACGGCGGATGTCATCAACCGATCGAGGACACTAAAGATTCGTCGACGGTAATAAAAAACTAATTAAAAACTTTATACATTTTTTATTTTAAATACGATAATTATCCCACTATATAAAATATTATAATTTATGTATATATTATATATCATCGCATACTGTAAGTTATTTTCTCGTATACGTTTTCTATTAAAGTATATATATAGAGTTTTAAAGAATTTTATGAATGAATATATACGTAAACGAGCGATTTAAAACAATAGGTATTATTGTATTACCTACATTTCCCACCGCAAACATACGCGCATATACGCCGGTAAAATTATATAATAATTGCACAAATTGTGTGAAACTTATATTATAGGGTAAGACGTAATATAGTTAAATACATATTTTTGTGGAATGTTCTAATTTTTAAAAACACGGTCATAAACATTAAAATATTTACATTATACTCGTAAAGTTTAATATTTCTGTTAAGAACCAGGAAACGACACCCTAACCCTCTAAAAGACCCTAAGTAAAATAATGCTCTCGAATAAGTAAATAAATATAGTAATAAAATATATATTTATTACACCCGAGTAAATTAAAATCAAATATATAGGGTTAATTTTAATGACACCTATATATTTTTACTTCACAGTTTTTGATAAGTAATTTTCACATTATCTCATATGTTTAATGTGTATAGTGTATACCTATCTATATAAATATTAAATATATATTATATAACATTGGCATTTTATACGATTCGTGTTAATTAATGCGATTTTCTTGATACGCGTAAAACATTTAAAAGTAATACTTAATCGTATATTAATTTTCCAATATAATTTATATTAATATATTTATTTATTAATTTTAACGCTATAAAATATCGTACAAATGTATTGTTAATATTATACGCATCATTCATATAAATAAATACGATGTTATTATATTTAGTCGGCGAACGAAGATTGGACGAGTAGAGACGGTGAAGAAGACGTGACGGGAAATGACGAAGACGCTATTAAAGACGACGATGATGACGACGAGACGACGAAGGCGGACAAGGACTGCTGCGACAAAGGTAAGGCTGAATTTCTGCGCTTTTACCGTTTAATAATTCTGTATAATTTATAAATTATATAGTTCCAAAAAACTCGTTTCGATATTAATGCGTGGCAATTAAACGGCGGGTGAAAGGTTTTTTAACCTCTTTAACCCCCATCCCCTAATCACCGGGTAAAGTCGGTGCTTCTCGGGTGAATTATTATCTCCAGAAGTCAAAGTGCGTATATACACTTCAAAAAGTTTAAGACCAAGCGGGTGTGTTTTGTACAGCACTCTCATTGGATAGTGTATATATATAATATATATATATACAAACTCCTCATCTGTGTATAGGTGGATCATTTTATCCAAAGTTTACGGCTAATTAAAAGTCGACGTTTAAATGAGCGGTGATTAATAAAATGACTGGAGTACTTAGAGAGACGTTTTCGGAGGACAAAGAAAAACATAGTTCCGGAGAGCGATTAAGGTTTTTTTTAAATATTTATTATTATATTTTGCTTTATCAAAACATTCAAAACCACTCACTCAAATATTCTCTTCGACCCCATATAAAATAGAAATATGAACATAATATACACGAGTATAATATATCGTCTTATAATATTTCAGATGATTTTTTTTTGTGCCTTCGCATATACCATCAAAAATGTGTAAAATTGTATGCGTCTTTAAACATTATAAATTCATATACTCGTATACTTATAAAGTATTATAAACTATTAATTTATTGTCTATATATAGGTAGGTATACTCGTATAATACATGAAAATTCGAGAATATTTAATAATATAAATATACTCGTAGAATGAAAACAATATTCGATAGTGTCGCCCATTTTTATTTTAAACGGCAGTATTTATTATATATATATATGTGTCTGTATAATATTATATAGTAACATAAATATAAGAATATTATCTCTTCGGTTTGAGGTGTATGAAAAAATATAATAATACGCTTTTCGAAAGTATTATACGATCACGAATCCACCCCCTATCCCATCATCATATCGCCTTTGGCGGTGGCGAGTATTTCTCTGCTCACGCCAGTTATTATTATTATTATTATTATTATTATTATTATTATTATTATTATT
>JAIUCT010000014.1:4931077-4956814 GCA_021307375.1 Tetraneura akinire | reverse complement strand
TTATTATTATTATTATTATTATTATTATTATTATTATTATTATTATTATTGTCATGGTGTACTCGTATTATACTCGTATATATAATATACGATATTATACAATATACCATCGAGGAAAAAAAACCACGCCCAATTTTCCATTAGGCCCCAATGACAAAGATGACGTCATAAAAATAAACGCGCGACCGCTCGGCGATTTGACTTCTCCGACGAGATTATATCGTCCAACACATTTTATTGACGATAATAAAATAAAAAAAAATAAAAATAAAATAAAAAAAAAAAAAAAAAGAAGAAAATACACTCTTTTTTTACGGGTGCAAACGCCCAGGAATCGGTCGTGTCGCGCAACCGCCAACAATTTTCGTATCGTTTTCTTTTTATTATTTAATTTTCTTATACATCGAATAATATAAAAACGCGGCGACGAGAGCGTTATATTTATATACAAATATATATATACGCGCGTATCGTGTAACATAAGAAAATATTTATTTGCGCGCACAGTTTTAATCAAAAAAAAATCTCCGGTGAATATATATATATATACATGGTTAGAAATTCTACTACGGTGATGATGTATATATATATATTTAACGTCCCCGGGGAAGCATTCGTTACACACGGTACACATTCAAAACCGTTTTCGGATCCTGGTTGTGGTCATCGCATATACCGCTGTATTATACGACGATCCCTCTTTATATATATACGCGGTGACGACGTCGTCGTCTCGCGTGTAAACATTTTCTGGTCATACATATATATATATATAAAGAACGGTGAGGCGCGTGTAAAATAGGATCATTATCGTCGCCACTCGTCGAACCTTGTTATTAACGTGGGCCGGTCGGTCAATCTCGGCCAAAACAATCGAGGGAACACTTAGTGCGTGTGCAATCGGGGTTGGCTTCTGTGCATTTATATATACCGCGTCCTTAACGATCATTCCCCGCCACGACCGCGCGGTATAGAACGGTAACCGTGTATATAATACCCTAACCGGAGGTGAATCAGCAGATATAAGACCCTCTATTTCCGTCGTGGTCGTTGCACAATGATATATATATATATTTATATATATATATAGGTTTAACTGATGTACATTTATATAATGTATGTAATATATTATATTATTAGACAGGAAGTCGTCGTGTCCCCATCGATGATGTGTGTATGCCAGGTCAGTCGTCCTGTCATCATGATGCAACGTATAGTATACATACGAAAGTGCATGTGCAGTGAGCTGCGACGAGGAAGGCAAAAATTAATTTTTTCATCATATTGTGTATTGACCCCCGTCGTCGTCTTCGTCGCGGTCTCTGTGTGCTTTTAGCTTATATACGCGTATAAGTATACGGTTTCCGGATCATAAGAGCCATCATCCTCGGTCTGCCAAAACGCCACTACATATACATATACAATAATATATGTAATATGTATACATGTGTGTACGCGTTGTATTTTAATACCGTCTGTCGCGATTTCGTAAATCATTTTTATCGGTCCGAACCGAGTCCAGATGACTATATGCGTGTGCCTCGAACGGTCGCCGAGCGCGTCAGTCTTTGCCAAACGCGAAATGCGAGTCCCGGGTCCGCGACGGCGGTAGGCGTATCTTTTCTCGTTCGTTTTATTATTATTATATATTCGGTTTTCTTTTTTTTTTTTTTTTTTTTTTTTTTGGCCATTTCGTTCCTCCATTTATCTATCCGTTTTAGCCATCGCCGTTATCGCTGCCGATCCCTTCTCGGACAATATCGTTCCGGTTTTTTTTTCTGGCATGCCCCATGACGACAAATAATTTTACGCTCACCGAGAGGATAGAAAATTATACTGCTGCACCACACTTATATTTATATACATGGTAGACAATAAAAACGTTAAACAAATGGTCTTAAATAGAAGGGCCTCTATATATATAATATGTGTGCGTGTGTTCTCCATTTGCAGTTAAGATTGAGTGATTATATGTGTATCGGAACACACGATAATAATATATTATAGTGAGCGTGTATATAGTGTGATGTACATATCATTTATATATATTTTATAATATATAATAATGTACTCACTGTCGTCGTATAACGTATCGAGTATTTACCATGGTCATGGTATATAATAATATATGTATAATATGTTTATATAATAATGCGCATACGATAGTAATAACACATATATTTATATATATCGTGACAACTGGTTATATTTGAATATTTCACGTTCGAATCGGCCATAATGGGCAGTGTTCGAAGATTTACGATCAAATTTGTATATTATATATATAAATATTATATTATACTTTCTGGCAAGTCCGTCTTTGGCCGTCTGTGTGTGTGCGTGTCCATAAGTTCTCCCGCGTCTCCCATAACTATTATAATATTCTAATAAGGTACGGCAAAACGTTAGTCGATTATTTTTTTTCTCCTCTTTACTGTTTTGTAATTGTGCCAAACGCGCCTTTTTCTCTGTGTGTGTCCACTATAATTATTTGGAACGACGTGCGATTCAGTATGTAAAATACAATGCAAAAACCACGTGGAAAAATATAACATATATTTCGGGGAATGATGGTCTTAATATCATATACACGGGTATATTATTATAAAACATTATAATTTTGACAAACCGATTTCTTATTCTTTCGAACTCGAGTAAATTTATAATTGTTTAAATATATTTTTATTCTATTCTATCTTCATAATATAATTTGTTCGATTAGCGATCAATATATGAAAGTAATAATTTATAATCTTAGATTCTTTATAGTCAACAGTTCTCTTAACGTTTTCTTAATAATAAATAATAATAATTATTACTATGATATATTATGATTGTATACAATAATAATATACCTATATAGGAATTAATAATGTCATTAATAATAATAACAATCGAAAAACAATCTTATAAATTTGTATCATACAATATTATTCCTACGTAAGACGTAACTGATGTTATATTCGACGTGACGACTCTGTAGGCCGTATATAATTCGTTTATAACTTAAACATAACAAATTGAGTTTGACTGCATCATATATTATAGCGTCGACATTGTATACGTACAATGATGCGAAATTGGCGATTAAAATAATTTTTTAACGATCGTATAATACGTCAATTATTAGAAGCATTAATTTTAGCTATAAAATGAAAGATTTTCCAGTAAAATATGTTTTAGTAACGGAAAAACAAGTGATCGTATAGTAATGCATAATAAATATTAAATATATAATATAGTATTAAACAAATTATATTATGCATTTATGCCACAGTAACAAATGTGATTTGTAAGCGCATATTGAAATGATTTATACGAGGATAAAAATTAATGTAATATATTTAAAATAATTAAAAGAAAACGAAGCACGTGATGTGATAATTTTTAGTATTTATATAACATAACTTATTTCATCATCGATATTATAGTTGTTATTTATATGACAATAACACAATTTTTTTTATCATCACTAGGGGCTCTCACGCATTTTATGTAACGTCAAGGTTTTTTATTTTTATATAATTTTATAAACTATTATGTAATAATAATTATATACAAAATAAATAATATAATAATGTAAGATTTTTATTTAAACTCTATAAAATAATTGTTAAACTTGCACGCGGTAATTCAGTCTATATAATGATTTTATTTCAGGATGAGCTTATACAAAATAACCCTGTGACCTATATATAGAATATTTATTTTCATCGACAAACACGCGAAAAAATCTACGTAACGATATAATATTACGAACTCTCGTCGTTCCTATCTTGACGAATATAATATTATAATATATTATTATTATATCATATTCGCACGACCATCGCGCGTTCCACCTATATTATAATAATAATTTACTGTGGCGACATTTTGTCCCACCGGAATAATACACTCCCTCGAGGCGTTTTCGTTTGATCGCAGCAACTCTTTTCTCGGTTCGTGTTTTATATATACAGCGCAATAATAAAAGCGAAGTAGAAAAAACCGAAAGAAAAAGAAATCCCGAAAGTTTTTAATCAAAAGTTGGCTCTCGCGGAACACAACACACACTTACACGCACACACAATATACATGTATTATATACAATAATATACAATATAAGGGACATCGGTGATATCGTGTATATGTGTGGGTGCGAATCCAACAAGTTTATGCGCCGAATAATACTTTGTCCGTTTCTTGTATAGATAGATAGATAGATGGTGTATAAAAAGAAAGGAAAAAAAAAATAAAAGAAGAAGAATAGAGGAAAGCGAGAGAACCTTTTTCCGTTTGAAAGGAGAGAAAATAATAAGTGAAGAGTAGAGAAAATGCGAGGGGAAAAAACGACGTTATACATACACACGCATATATATGTATATACATAAGAAAAGAAAAGTAATCCGGCCGAGGCCAAAGTGCGCCGCCGGTCCGGCGCCTTCAGTAATTCCGGCGCTATACCGCGCGTCGTCATCCCCGTGTACCACACCACCGCACACACTATACATATATATATATTCCGAATACGATATAGGGATGACGCGGACGGCGACCTTATATACTATGATTGTTATTATTGTTACGAGAGAACGGTTTTAATTGACTTTTGTTCGAGGAAAAAAAAAATTATAACTCTCCTCCGCCGTCCCTGAATATTGCGATCGGTCGTCCACCGATATATAGTGTTCAGGACGATATTGTCGCGCGGGGAATTATGAAAACATCCGCACGAATTAGGGTATAAGCTGCGCGTGGGGAATCGCGTTATTTAAAGTCTTGAAAATATTCAAAAATTTTCAAACTCGTATATATACATTTTATTTATACGCGTATATATATATATATATGTAACACGACAAAAATCTTCGTTCCTCGCAAAAGTGTTTTCTAGATAATATTATCGTCCCGGCATTTCGATTTTTTTCAAAAAAAAAAAAAGAAGAAGTCAATATATAATATATTATATAATATTCAATCGGCCTATATATGTCGTTATAATATATAATAATTATTAATCGATCATAATCGATCGTCGTCACATATTGCTATATATAATACCGCATATAATATAATAAATTACGTATTAACAGTTGCAAATATTAAATATTTTGATAAAAAAAAAAAAATTATTTCTACGCGAAACACGCGCGCACTGCACATATTATTATAGTTACGTAGGGATATTAATTGCGCGGTCACGTACGGGTGGCGACGGCGGCGGCGCAACGGTATACACACATGCGGCGTATTTTATTTATTTTTTATAAATTTTTTTGGTAACTTTCCAACGTAATATTGTTTCTGGGAAACGCGCGTATATTATACATTATATACTTTGTACATATTTTTATGGCGAGACGCGGTTGCACATGCCAATCCGCGACGGCGACCGCGGTATAATAACCGCATAATAATACGTTTAAATGATGTAAATTATAAATAATTATAATAATACGTTAACGGTGGTTTCTGTGTGGCAAACGGTCGCCGTCGTTAAACGTCCACGCTCATATACGGTTATAGGTTATACTTTATTACGCTTATATATTATATACTCTAATACTTTGAGTAAACTCAAATTGAAAAATCTATATACGTAAACGCGTATAAAGTATTTGTGACTTATATATACTCGCCCCTGGCCCCTAAACGATTCGTAATATAACGTGTGTGACAAATAAAAATTATATTTAATCGTATCTTATTGAAAAAAAAACTAATTCGATAGATTTTTATCAAAAAATGAAAAAAATGAATACACACTCCGCTCGCCATGCTCAACGGGATGGATATACCAGCCAAACATCACCTTTATATTAAAATGCAAGTGTATATAATATATTATTCCCTCGAATTTTCCACGCGTTCTACCCTATCGACCGATATATACAGTATACATTAACATATTTATCGGATTCTTTGTCCTCGTCGAGGGACGATTTTTATTTTTCGAATTCCTACGTATATCGTATATGTATATTTTATTGATTCGCGTACTTTTCGATATGTGTGTACATATGAATCCCAATAGTATATAATTAATATTTTTTACATTAAAAATAGTTTAACGCGTTAATTTGCAATTTAATTTTATAGTATATATAAATACGACCGAAAATATAATATTATCTAATAATATATGTACCTATACGTTTAAGCTTTACGTGTTCGATTTTAGAATTATATCGTGTACCTATATAATAATATCGTCAAATTAAAATTTTAAATACGCTTTGCGCAACATTAAAAATAATAATTAAGGTATCGTACGGATAATATAATTTTGTCGAAAATTCAAAATATATGTTATAAATTATAACAGTAAACGTGATACAGTCGATGTTTATACTCGCAAAACATATCTGCAATATTATAATTACACAAGTCACAAATGATACCGCTGCGGTATACCTAATACTATTTATATACAGCATATGTATAATATTATATAGTGGCCTCGACCAATAATATGTATATATAGGTCTGAGTATCGTCTGTTCACCCCAAGTATAATATATATAATATTATAGCAACGTGTATATTTTATATTATACGTGTATATATTATGTGCGCATATAATAACGGTTTTACCGTATTATAATATTATATACACGCGTTTTCAATTATTGTAATCTCTTCGGGCGTGCACGACGACGACGTTTGCCCCGTCGCATATATAGATATATATACCAAAGGAAACCCTTTCGGTTCCTATCCCTCGTCCACCGGAGAATATATAATATACACACACACACATATACATTTACGGGAGAGGAAACGTGCGTATATATGTATACATATACAGTGCAGGCACACGGTCTCTTCCAGCCGTCGGTCAGGAAATGTAGTTTTAATGTGCCGTTATCAAATTAACCCGAAAGTCGTCGTCGTCGACGACATCCACCTCGTGCCCGCGCGCGCGCAACCGCCCTCGTCCACCGCGACTATCGTCGCTACTCAAACCCTCGAGGCTGCGGTGGACCAAAGTTTCGAATAAAGATCCCCGAGCGACGACGGCGGCGGGGACAGCAGCGAGAGTTTAGGTCGGTCAGAACGAGCAGCGGTGGGCGAAACCATTAACGTTGTCGTCGTAGTCGTCGTCGTCGTCGTCTTCTTCTTCTTCTTCTTCTCAGTCCCAATCCCGGCCCCGACCGCGTCTCAGTCTTCCAAAACAAAGCACGTGTCCGCCCTCTCGTCCGCCGCTGCACTTTCACTCTCGCCTCAGACCACCCCCAAAAAGGGGCGGCGGGTGATATAAGGTCCGGCGGCGAATGTATATACGGTTTCGTGTGGCGGAATGGAATACAATCGCAATTTAAACTTGAATCCGTAAATCAAACGGGAAAAGGCGCGCGCGTATTATACGCATACACACAGAGAACTTGTCGTCCGCCGCCAAGACGTAAACTTCCGTTTGCGGTTAACCTTATATACGCGTTTTGGTCCCTGCCGCAGAGTCCGTAACGCGTAACGGATGCCCGGTGGCCTTTTCGGCTCTGTTCGTATTTATATAATAATATGTAAGTGTGCGTATGTACGCAGCACAACTTTATACCTCCGGGTCGCCTTCGCGTAGTTTTGCTGCTGCAGAGACGACGACGACGACTAAAACGCGAAGAAGAAGAACAACAACAACCATAGGAAGGGTTGGTTGGCTGACGACCTTTTTGTGTACGTGGTCCTTTGCATATAGCGTTTTATATACATTTCCGCCAAAGAGAGATTTTCAAAAGACATTTTCCATCTCTATATTATATAACCACAACGTCACTACGTATACTCCAAGATACTCGTGTGTGTGTACTGATGGTATAATTGCGGTAGTATAGTACTCAAAATTCTCTAAAATAAATTTATATAATATTATATAATATATGTATATTACATATATATATACGTATATATATCTTCACAACAGATATTAATAAATTATTATTCATATACAATTTTATAGAAAATTATTATTTATTATTATTTTAGCTAATTTAAATTTATATTTTTTAATATTCAACAATATAGTTATTAATTATATTATATTATAAATACGTTTATAATATACGATATTTTAATCATATACTTGTATAAACAAATGGTATAACGTAATATTCGAAGTTGTGTAACATTATTATTATTGAAATGTATAATTTAATTTGAAAATGGTATATAAAAATGGCTGGGAAAAATTTATAAACGTTAACTGGCGTGGCTTTTTTTACCGGTTATAAATAGCGATCTTCTTCGTGTCAAACAAATCTTTACACTTGTCGGGGTAGTTTTTTTCTTTTTCCGAGACACGCCTCGAGTACTTAACAATGGATCTTTGTGATGAGGGGATGAAGTGGAAAAACATTAAGCTCCACGGGGTAAATAATAATATTCCGGGTCTTTAAGCTCTGAGAAAAGTCATGGGCCATTTCTTCTCTCGGTCGTCCCGATTTTCTTCGGGGTCGTTATTATTTTTACCATAATCATCATCGTCATCATCATCTACTGATTCTCTCTGCTATACTGTCGACCCTGTTACGACGAAATATCTCACTTAGATTTTTGCGGCTCGTCGACTTTTTACCTTTGTCTAGGGTGGACGATTTATGAATAATTCATCGACCAAAAGTGTACGAGTCATTTACTTTCATGCACGACACTCAGATTGTTAAGAATAATAATAAGAAAAAAAAATATGTATATTATATATTTATATATAATATATAAACGGGAGGACGCAGAACCCGGCCGACAAATTCTTTTAAGACGCTCGAATTTTCCACAAAATATATATATATATACAATAATGGTGGGTCGAGTTTTATAATAATATTTAAAAGTCGAAATATGGCAATCGTTAATTAATTTCGCGAGCTCCCGTGAAACGTGTAGCGGAACGGGGGTGAGTTGATAAATTATCTCGAATATTTAATAAGAGAAAACTTAATAGAAATGGAAATACGGCGTGTTTTATTTACGGAAAGACTTAATTGAGCTTCCCAGAAAGTTGTGTCGGATTTCGGGCGCGGGCGGTAAGGTCAAGGAAAAGGGTTGTTTCGAAAAATACTACATTGGAAGGGTGTGGTGGTAGCAGCGGCGACGGCCGTCTAATTAATTCCACTCTGGCAAATCTAATTTCAAAACAAAAGAAATATAATTATTCTTGCGAGAAGAGCGTGTAAAATAGTAGATCTCTACGTGGGAAAACACAGTTTTGAAAGATTTTATGTTATTTTTATAGGAATAAATAATAATGAAATAAAAAAAAATAAATAATATAATAATGCAGGCAATCAGTAGCGTTGATTAAACGAAAGTGTGACTAATTTGACTGATTGACTGAGTCGTTTTAAAACTTCAATAAGGCGTCTTAAAAAAAAAAAAAAAAAAAATAATATAAATTCATTATTTAAATATTATAGTTGCGGGATTTTTTATTTAAATTATATATATATATATATATATATTTATACATATACATTCATATACTCGTATATATATATATATATATATATATATATATTAATATAATATATACAGATAAAATGGTGGATAGCAGGGCAAGGAAATGAGGTAGTAAAAAAATAAATATAAAACACAAAATAAGTATCCCTCTATCTGAGAATCCTCTTCAGGAATTCAGTGCTCACAAGAACAAGTCCTTTCAAGGGTCCAGTTTAATTAAATTAAACGATCCTCGAGCACATTTCCCCTCCAACCAGCATCACCGCCGTTTATCCTGAAAGACGGTCAAGAGTTCTGAAGTACAACGGCTATTAAGTATGCGCGTGTGTGTAATGCAGACGAGTATAATAACGGACCCGGATTCTTGCATTAAGGTATTTCGGTTATTAGATACACGAAATTAAACTTGGGAGGAGATTGCGAACGCTATTCAACGCCTAAGTTTCTTTGAATGTTTCTCTCAGCCCTTAGGTATGAAGTTTCCACCTAAAACACTGTTAGTTTGGTCAAGAATGCGAATAGAAGGAAATATTGAAAACCTGTCTTACCTATGTTCGCGTACACGGAATCCTCACGAAACTTATTATTACAAATAAACTTAAACAATATTCTGCTATAACTATTTTGATCGATAAATTTAATCCTACAAACTTGCTTACGGTTTACATTAGATCACGTATAAATAGTAATTTGTGTAATAATGACGAATCAATTAAATTATGGATTTTAATAATTTTTATAAAACATTAAATTTATTTCAATAATTTTTAAAATTATATATTTAATATAAACATATAAGAATGATATAGATATAATATATATTTTTTTAATCAGTTTATTTTATTTTATTCATATATTATATAATTATTTCTAATTAACTCTAATTTATAATTTTTATTACTTATATTTTGTAAAGTTTTTCAAACGATTGACTTTAATAATAAAACATGCGCGATTTCCATAATTATCGATTAATGAGTACTAAAAGAGGTCTGCTTTGTTAGTTTTCTGCACAAGAATGTCTTGAGGGTAATTTTTTAATCCTTAACATGACCCTTAATATTATGCCTAAAATGTGGGATGGTAGAAACGACGGAGAGTCGGCCTAATTAGCACACCGTCCCGAAGGATGTAATTCTATTCGCGTGGGTAGGAGGGGGAGGGGTTGATGGGAAGAGCGTAGTAGGATAATTTTTGTTGTTTAAAGGTGATGCAGAATGAGTAATTAACGCTGAACATCAGGAAAATCGCAGGATTGATTGATGGGATTGCTCATCAGTGGTGATAGTTAGTCTATATATGCTTCGTTATGTGTATAGTTAATGCGTTTAAAACAAAAACCGGGTTCTTTGCTTTAGAGAGGGCATGTGACGGCGTATATAAGAAGTGGTTACAGTAGTGGTGGTGGAAACGACTGTAGCATACATTGTAACAGTTGCGGAATGATGAAAAAAAGCCCTTCGGTATAGACGCCGAGCAAAAACCTCGGTTAAGTACATGGCGTCTAAAAGACGAAGTTCTAACCTTATTTCAAGAGGTCTAAAAGTATTAATCGTACCGGAGGCGGGCTTCTCGAGTTTGATATACGACTTCTATGTCCCTGTAGAGGTAGAAAAAAAAGTAAATTGCGTGATAAATTGCGGGAAACCTTTTCCTTTTCCCCTTTCCTATAAGTTCTTTTTTTTTCGTATTTTTCCTCTTTTCTTTTATATTTTTCAGTAAGAAAGGACAAATTGTCTAGGACGAATGTGGAAAACTCGATTTTGGTAAAAACACGAGAGGTGTATACTACACGCTATGTTGACCGTGCTTGGGGCGAAAATCCGCGTTGATTGTAAACGGGTCCATAAGTCGTGATTAAAGTCGAGTTATCCCGAGACACACCCCTTCACGATTTTACGGTGTATTGAGATAAATGCTTTGCGATTTAACCGCTCTGAAGCTTTTAGACGGCAATTTTTTTTATTTTTGATATAATATATATTATTATATATTGTACATATATATATGTTTTACCTACAGTGTTCTTAACAATAAATTATATTGTAAAAGTCCATCTATAAGATTTGTATTGTATATATATATACTATATGTGTGTGTGTGTGTGTGTAAAATATATATATTATACATTTTACCTACACTAAACGTAATATACACAGTACACACATTTTGTTTAATAAACTACATTATATTATAAACCTTTTGGTTTTAGTTTCATAATAGTACTACAATCTTTTTATAGTTTTTAATTTTTATTATACAGGATAGCATAAAAAGTAAATGAATAATATAATTATGTTAATTTTTTACAATTACCTGCAGTTAATTTTATTTATATATAACTTATAATTAACTTTTCAGTCTGGTTATAAGAATGATTATACAACTTTTACAAATTAGAAATTATTCAATACAATAACCTGTACAATTGTACATATATATACATATATATTTACATATATCTATGTATATAATATATTCAATAAGATTTGAGATAAACTATTTTCATGTTATAAATTAATTGTCACGAATAATTTAATATCTATATATGTTTTATAGAATTATACGTCAGTCGAACTCTTAACATCATAATAATTTTATCATTTCATTTTAACTTTTAAATCTCAATTATTATATTTACAAAAATGAAAAAATATAAAACTGATGTATGTATATTATATAAACATTCATGAGGTAACATTCTTTTGACGTACATTGACGACGGAAATACGATTTGCCACGTTGTAATGGTATATTATATTAAAAACCGTTCTCAGAAAAAAGTATTCATATAACAAAACTCATCGTCAGTAAAACGGTAGAGATTACAGTTGCATATGTATTTATTACTCTTGAGTTCTTTTTTTTTTTTTTTTGTAAATTTATCGTTCTAAGATGATGGATTCCTGCCAAAAACCACGATATCCAAAAATCCACTTAACTCGTACGAGCAAATTACTTAAAGACGACACGATGACAGTAACTACAAAATTGCCAATTTCCTTTTGCCCTCATTTTTACGTATTCCTTACGTGTATATACATAATATTGTTACTGCCTTACTGGAGGAATGTTTAATCTCTAATTTTTGCGTGTTCTTTTTTTTATCTATAAATTTTCATAATAGCTAATAATTATGATGTATAATGGTTTTTAAAAAAAAAAAAAAAAATCATTAATAAAATAATAATTTTTCACGTTCCACTTATACATTATTTCAATAATAATAATAATAATAATTCAATTAATCAATGTAAAGACAGCACTGAATAATATATATCCAACAAAAGTATTAAACATCATAGCATCAAAGTTGTCATTTCGTTGAAATGGGTATAGTTAATGGATGGGTGATCACCCAAGAAAATTCCTTCTTACTATATTATGTTGTTAAGGGTTCCAAAACTGATTGATGCCAGGTAGTCATCCGGCCGTAATGTTCACATCTGTTGCCAGCCTGTCTTTAATATATAATATATATAAAGAGGGTGAAAAAACTCTAGAAATGAATTAATAATCTATACATCTATATTATGATAATATACATATATACATATATACGCGTGTATTGAAAATATATTAAAATGATGAAAATCTGTATTGTTTTTAGATATGCATTAATAATTATTATTATTGTTATTGATGTATATATTTTTTAATATTGTTTAGAATTTCTTCGATAAATAGATATTATAATAATAATATATACAATGAAAATAAACGAGAATCAACTGCGCGCCATGTCGATTTCCTACTCTTATAAGTTATAATAATAATAATAATATTAATAAAATTAGGTATTGAAAATATTTTAACTTCGTGTGCGTTAAAGATAAAAAAAAAAAAAAAAAAAACTATCACCGAACGATACAATTTCATAATTCATATTATACTATATATATTACTATATATTATAAATATAAATATAATATAGCGTTCTGGTTATATATACACATGAAATTAATCCTTCGATTTCTCGGAAATTTCGTAAATATTAATAATTTTCTGTATACACAAACAGAATAATATAGTTTTTTTTCTTCAAACGGTATCCAGGAGACGCGTGATTTATTATTATTATTATTTTATTAAATTATTATTATTATTATTATTATTATTATTATTATTATTATTATAGAAATATCAAGATTTATTATTGTTTCTATAATATATACGCTGTATGCGTTTGTGTATAAATAAATTATATATAAAAACAACAATAAATCGCGCGTGCGAATATAATAATATCTTCAATCGCGTGATGCAGTGTAAATTGTTCATAAACCACATTGCTTAAAACGGCGTGTCATTAAAAAAAAAAAAGAAAAACATTAGAATTTATATATACATATAATATAAAAAGAAATACAAATATTTTTTCGCCACCGATATAATAATATTATGAATATAATAATACAATATACGCGTGTTTACGAAGAATATTATATTATATAACTTGTAAGTGACAGCAGAACGAGAGAGTAATTATATGATGTATTACTCGTATCTTTGATCATTTTATTGATGTATATAGTTTAAAAATAATCAACACGTGTGTAAATCTTGATTTTATTTTAATGCGTTTACTGAAAGTATAATTTACTATAATATACCTATATCTATATATTACTGCCATTTTCGTATAGCGTATAATACGCGTGTATTATAAATAATTGTTGATTACGAATTTAAGATCAATTTTACAAATTTTATCCGCGATCGAAAAAACAAATAAACATAAATTAGACAATCGATTAGTAAACATAATTTGTTTTTTTTTAATCATAATTTTGTTTAATTGCAAATTATACGAGCATGAAATATTGAACGTTGCAACTATATATTTATAAAATAAACGAATACATTAAATTTAGAAAAAAGATGCGTAATCCATTACTTTCTTTTTTAACAAAAAAATATTTGGTTTTTAAACATAATTGATTTTAATTTTTTTTTTTTTTCAGTTAATTAAATAACGATTAATTAAAATAGTGTAAAACGTATAAATAAATAAGAAATACACTTTATATTAGGTATATAAAAAAAGACAAGACAAAATCTACAAATCGACGATTTTGTTATTTTATTGGATAACTTCGGTAATAAATAAATAATAGTTTTAATATGACTACATACGAGTATACGTATTATATTATTATTATAATATGTCATAAACAATTTAAAACGTGTTTATTTTTTAAACATCGCTTAAATTAATGTAATCGATATATTATTTTTTTGCAAAAAAAAATAAAACAAAAAAAAACAGTTTAGTTGGTAAAAAACAAAATTTTTTTTTAAAATTATCATTAACGTATAAATTAATTTTTTTTTTTTATCCTTGAAATATTTGACAGCGGCGTATATATATAACACAATAGTCGCAGGTTGTGGCTGCAGTGCTCTTTGTGTGCGGTAACAATAACACATACGATACATATAATATAATATTATAAAATATAGACTTTTGGTTTTTCTTTACGTATATGTCCTGATGGCGGCGACGGTTCATATAGCAGTAGTTCTGTGTACTCGTAGACAGGTGGGAGGGCGGCTCGCGTGTATTTGGCGCCGGGAAGTGCGCGCTCACGGTCCCTGGAAAAACCGGAAAAATCATGTGAAAACTTGTAAAGTATATAAGGGATCGGTACACACGGGACGATTGGCCGGGTGAGTGGATGCACGGGTTGGCGTTTTGGCGTCGGCTCTATCCCGGCGAACTGGGTGTATATATATATATATATATATGTATGTGTGTGTTGTCACAATAGGTGAATATGTGTGTACAGTTCCACCCCCGCATAGGCTCCTCTCGTTTGTCCTGTGCTCGGCTCTCGTGTTATGTGTGTATGTACCGTATACACACATACACAAAATGCTCTACGGGGTGAATGAGAGCGGTCGTGAGTGTGGGCACAAAATAAGAGCGGCGAGTTAGGGGTGGTTTTATACGCTAAGCGGAACGGTGAAGGGTGTAGTGAGCGTTTTTAACAGACGTTGGCGTCGTCGAGACGCCAAAAGCTTGCCGGGACGCCACAGCCGCCGCCGTCGATCGTTTACGCACGGTAACGCACCACTACTATATAATATATATATATATATTATATATATATTATAACATTGTTATATATACGCTCCTGCTGCAGATCCTTTATATATAGTTCGTCTTCGCGGGGAGGACAAAGGTAAAACCTTTTCCTGCCACAGATTGCGTGATATATTATATATCTCCTTCGTTTCGTCCTGCTCTTCGTTTTGTTATATCGACTCGATGTAATAATATATTTTTATACGTCTTATAATAGGTAGGAGTATACCTAATATAGATTAGATATTTTTAACTATAGCGAGGAGAAATAATTTTTGATTTGTTATTATATTTTTATACGCAGTCGGTTCTGTTTTAATTTTTATTCTTATTATTTTTTTTTATTTTTTCGGTTCTCATATCTCTTTTCTACGACTTTACTCGCGCGATTAACATGTCCGATGACAAATCGGTATAGCTCCGAAAAATCTTACATCATGACAGGTTATTAACTGATGACACTTTTGCTACGCTTTGGCCAACAACCGCGCTGTCGTCTCGTATATATACTGCGGTATATATGGTTAGGCCATTTTTAAACACCAATCCAATATATAATAATATTATACTCGTATATATATATATCCTCTTTGCAGTGTCATTTCGTCGTCTTTGGTTGACAAGCTAAACTGAGTGTAGTATGCGTGTAATAAACTAATAATACGTTTATTATACGTATATTATTATACTCGTATGGAGACAATATATAATATATGATATAGAGTTTTCATTACACACGCCAAAACTATATGTATATACATACGTATATATTATAATCATCAGGTATGCGGTATAACCGCGACCGGTTAACCGCATAATATATTTGGTATATATAATGATAATATATATTGGAAATTAACTATATGGTCATTTATTTAACTTTAATTTTAATGTACATAAACAATGTTTTATAAATTGTCTTTTACATTTTTACGTTGGAATTATTCATACTTTCTGTAAGTATAATGCAATTTTAAAATACTCAAGTGTAACACACTCAATTTCATTCCCTGATGATATTATGTGATATGTACGAGTATATAACATCTGTTTATTAATCAATAAATAAACGTCTAAACGTCTTTAATAATATGCTATATTGAGTAGAAAAAAAAATCGTAGACCTAAAATTTCCGTGTTATACCCATAAATATGTGTAAATATATATTATAATCTAATATATTAGAATAAAAATACTATTTAATTCATATATTCGTGGTTAATATTATAAAATATAATTTTTTTTTTAAATTTTTTTTTTTGCTTTATGGTGTAAATAATTTCATTATTGATGAATCATGAATTTTTTTTTAATCCTGCAACGTAGACAACGCGTCGTCTTTACATAATAAACATATAACACGATACGGATTTGGTCGAATTCAATTTTAGTATTTTTTTTTCTCTCCCTCCATACTAGATTATTATTGATACACAAAAGATGGACACGCACAGTAATATAATAATAATACAAGTAAAAAGGTATATGTTATATAATGTATTTTAAACGCTGCAGTAGGTCTAGTAGATATATCGTATTTCTTTGTTAAATATACAATAAATAATATAATATAAATACCTATATTATACCTATATTTACTGAGTATATGGTATGAGGCTAAATCGGATTAAAACGAAAATCTAAAATATATATACAGAATACAGATCACCAATTCACTCGAAATCGTCCCTGTCGTGCGATTCGTTTTGCACTATAAAAATAAATAAATCGCGTTCACCTAGAAAACAAGCAATTTTGTCGATTTATACACGCGTTAAGTTCACTCTATTATTTTATAGCGACATTATAATATTAACCTATTCAATACATTTACTTTATTATACCTTCATAAAGAAATATTAAATATATTTAAGTTAAAGTTAAAATATTCATATTAATGTACCAATACGTATATTTTATCTAAAAAACTGACTCTTATATTTTCTGAAACTTCTTTTTACTATAAATAAAATATAATTACTGCGACTTAATTTGTATCCATGTTGATATACAAATTTAAGTGTACTATTGGATGAGTATAAAACAACAGAATACGTCGTAAAAACAAATAATCCCTGTTTTGTCGATCCTTATTGTGATATTAGGTCACAAAAAAAAAAAAAAAAAAAAAAAAAAAACAACGGCCCAATAATAATAACAATAATAATATTATGCTCTTCGCATTATTTTCGCGAGGAATTAACATCGTTGGATATTATTATTATTATACTCGTATATACGGCCAGGAACCTAAAATTTACATTAAAGTCATTACTGTAACGATTAACAATATTATTTACTAAGTTTTTGTGGTTTAATAATTACAGCACCTCCTTATACTCGTTATATTATGCGTATACAAAACCGTAAACGTGCTGCGTATTATTATATTATATTACAAGTATCATATTATATATTAATTTACGTATAATAAAATTATACTTTTAGTAAACATTTTTATTATTATTATTATTCGATTAAATTAATAATTTGTTTGTATTATTTTCTTTATAACCAGTCACCCGTGGATAATACCATGAAAGATGAAAAACTCATCGTGATCCGGTAAAATAAAAAAAAAAAATTTAAATTTGCTATTTCCCGTAATGTTGCTGCGCGAATAACGCTTATAAATTATTATTATTTCCAAACGTTTACATTTGAATTCAAAATTTAATTAAAAAATATATATTTTATGAGATTATTCTTACAGCGAAAATATAATAATAATATAATATGCATTTATTTATATATACGTACTATACATTATTATGTGTAATATAATTTTCATACTTTTAAACAAAAATTTAAAAATACTTTAATATGATTTTTCAGAAATTTCGAATTTTTCATCATTTATATATGAGTATATCACGACATGTTTATGATTTTATAATAATATAGGTATATTATTAATTATAATAATATAAAATAAACATGATATTGCAACAATTCTCGAATGAAAAATAAATAGGTAATCATCGAAAAGTATTGTTTTTAAATATTACTTATATATTTGTCTATAGAACAAGATTTGTCTATAATAGTATATTATTATATTAATATTATATATATGTTATACCTAGTTTATATCTACGTATATTATTATTTTCTCGTTCTTTTTTGAAATTTACTTAAAATGTATTGTGTTTGACAATATATTTAAACTATAGCCAGGCGGTATGTCTACGAGTGCCTATATATAATTAATTAAATTTTAAATTTTAAATTAAAATTATGTTTATAATATAATAAATCGTTTTTTGTGAAAAATATTTTCACGGTTTATGTATTATTATATACAGTCTATTTTGATATAATTAATATATATAGTATGATATATAATAATAAATAACTAATGAAAAATCAAATTAAAAGATGTATAAAAACACGTGGCTCACAATTCGCGTTTTAATATTTCTCACAAACACTTAAAAACAAAATAATATATATATAAAATATGATATATAAGATACGCGCGGGGACCAATTTGGCATTAGACGGGTTAAGTAATCGAAGTGACCACCACCGTGGTTATGTACGCGCGAAGAACATTTTCATTTCCGATATTACAAAGTGCGCGCGCGTGGGGATGCTGGTTTCCCGGGGCACAGGAAGGAGACCTGTCAACCCTTTTCCGAAACCCGGACATATTATGAAAACCGAAGTTAACTCCGTCCGACTTTTAATAATAATTTTTTCGCGCTGACCGCGTCGCATTTTCCACAACTCGTCGCCATAATATATATATATAATATGCGGTCTTCCCTCCGGCCATTATATTATATATATAATCCATATACGAGATGATAAATACATATATATACGCATCGTCACCACCACTACGGGGGTTGATTACTTGTCACCTTCAACTATACATATCATATATAAATATAGGGCACCCGTTCATATTATATTGTTATTATATTTATACGTGTATGGGAAAGAAAATGTAGAAAAATATAATATATCGTATGTAATATTGTGAGAAAAATTGACATAATTTATATTGACTATATATATATTATTTTCGTTGCATCTCGAAAACGAACGTTGCAAAACATAGCAGTGACGTCATTTCGATATATTATATTATTATATTATACTCGTACGTATACAGTGTATACACATATCATAACAGGCAAACCTATACGCGTGCAATAATCAAATCTTGCATTTAATATATTTTTTTTTTTCTCTTTGAACCGACCATAACTATATAATAATATATTATATATTCTACATGTAATATACTTTATATTGCTATGTATACATAATAATAATAATAATAATAATAATATATTATATTGGCGATTATAGCGCCTTTGCTTAATTGGCCTCGAGAGACGCATCATAATTTCAGCATTTATTATATACACGCAAAACAGTGACGATAAGTCCTTCGAACCGAGTACATATAAACCTACATATATCTATACAAAATATTTTATTAAACGCTATATAAAAGCGAAATCGTCATTATACACCCCCGAAATGTCGTATAGTCACCGTCATCGTATATTATATATATATATTATAGTTACCGCCGCCGCCGTAATCGTCGCGAGTGATAATAATGATGATAATAATAATTAAACGTTAACTTTATTTATATAATAATAATCGTATATATAATAATATATCGTTCGTGTGGGGTGGTATATTGTTTATTATATATACGCGCGCGGTCGACTGCGTGGCCGTTAATTTTTTTATTTATTTATACATATATATATTTTTTTTTTTTATCCAAAAACACGCGTGTTATATATACGCCATCTCCTCTCTTGTAAACTCATAAACGTCAAGGGACGATATTTTGTCGGCCTAATAAAACCGAAGGGATAATAAATAAAGCCCCGTGGCGGGAATCTGCAGCAACGCGCGGGGGTGTCCGCGAATATGCGTGATGGTGGTTAGGGGGGTAGTACGTGTCTATTTGCGAGGGCGAAATTATATACGGATATAAACTTAACAGCAATTAATCGCCGACGCGAGTGTTGCGCGCGCGGGAGTGCCGATGCCGATGACGTGTGTGTGAATTTGAAAATCTATATATAATACATATTATACATATAGCACATACACGTTTTTCAGGGATTAAACGCTGCGCCGCCGTTGATTTAACCCCAAATATATATTTTTTCATCGTCATTATTTATGTCGTAATGTGTATACCTATAATATATGTATTATTATATTTTACAATAATAATATTACGTATATATAGTTAAACATAAACATAATAATAATATAGAAAGAAGTCTGTAAAATATACTCGTATATATATATTATTTTTTAACGTACACGCCAAGAAGTCTGGAAATCTCGTCAAAGCGTTAAAAACACGTAAAGGTTGTACTCTCGTAAACATTGTGTATGATTCAATTCTTTTTTTCCTCTTTTTTTGTAAACTGAAAATAATACCTCTCGGGTCACTAAATCCAATCTACGTTAAAACCGCACGCACTTTTTCGGATTTATTATCTCTGTATATACCAAATATATATGCACACACGTAATTATATTTAGGGTGTTTCTCTTCTTTTTTTTTTTCGGCTTCGTCGCCAAAGAATATAATGTAATTATTATTATTATTATGAGGTATCCGTTTTTGACCCAAAACAGGGACAAAAAAAAAAAAAAAAAAAATAGAAGAAAGAAATAAAGGAAAAGAAAGATTATAATATTATGTTCATATCCGCTTTATCTCCGAAGACCTTGCAGACACGGTGGAGCCTTACGCACCGTATGACAAAAGGCACCTGACACGACCGAAAACCATTAGTTTGTCGTGCTGTGTGTTTATACCTACATATAGAATATACGCAAAGACCACGAGACGCGCCGTATCGCCAGACTGCGTGGTACCTATACTCCACAGGACGCTACGACCCGTTATATATTATATTATGTGTAACCAACAAATAGGTTATGCCAGGTATATATATTATATTATATTATACCGCAGTTGTATAATACTATCGTATTATATATTTCAATAGTTTATAATCTCGTTCCGAACGTCCATTGTGATGTGTTCCGTGTATGTATAATATTATTGATAATGGTCATATTGATATGTGTCACGTATTGACGTAAATACGTTATTATCTTCGTCCGGTCGTTCGTATTATATATACTGATATTCGTGTTATAATAACATATACAATCCTTACATCAAAAATGGTCTGTATTCGAATACGCCGTTCTCGTATAGTCGGCGCGTTTCTCTTACGGGCAATTATTATTATATTATTATAATATAGGTTGAAAAACGTGATGTTTATTTAAACATGTTGTTGCAGCGGTAATATACTCGCCGATAAAACCGTATATGTGTGTGTTATTTTCGTGTAAAAACAGAATTTTTAGTATTGTCGTGTATAATATACTATTATATTACTATATTGCGGTTAATTGTCTCTACAATCGTTATGTTATGTTAAATATTTAAAAAAATACATATTATATATTGTACAATATTATTTCGTCAATTTTCTACGAAATTTAAAGTATTATTCCCCGAGAACGACATAATTATTATTTTAAATAACCGCGGGGTAATATACACATACTATAGAGATTATATAAAAAAATAAAAGAACCAAAGAGGATAATATTATTAACATTGTTTGGTGCGCTACGAAATTTTAGTATATTATCGTACAGTATTATATAATATTTCAATATTGCGGTTTATATAATTTATACGAAAGATGTTTTTTTCTGTTATTCGCATAGGTATCATCATTCATCCGAGTTTATAATAATAAGTACCTATATAAATATAATATTATGAAATAGTACAATATCAACGTCATGCATATATATTATATTCACAACCCCCCAGTTCTATATAATATTATTTATATATTTATATGCGAGCGAATACTATATTATTATAATAATAGTATTATATACATGTTAGATGCGGTTTAGTTTCAAAGTTTATGAAAATAAACTTGTTTCAATTTCCTCGGGAAACAAATCTACCTAAACGGAATAATATCTCCTATTCGCCCGTCCCGTGTCCGCATAAACGTTTCTTATTATTCTATACGTCGTATATAATAACGTATATATAGAGATCTCTTAAGATATACGTACGAAGTTATAATAATATAATATATACGTGCGGGGACTGTGCAACGTTACTTTTCGCGAGATTCATCCCTGTTCGAAAACTATATTATATGTAATACGTGTGTATACATCATAATATTATAATACACATTTATACAAACGTTGCATTTCATACCGCGAAAATATAATATATTATTTTTATACGTCATTTAATTTAATTTCATGATTTCCGTATGCCCGCGTATTTGATCATATATAATTATAATATAAAACGACAAAACGATCGCGTGTTCGACGTGGAATTCGTGTTCAATTCGCATTACTACAATAATAATTATTATTATTATTGTTCGAATTAATTGAATTTTTAACGCGATAGTCCGACGAGACAATTACGCGTATATATTGAAAAAAAAGCCCTCAGAAGTATAAATTTAAATGTCAAATGGTAAATATTTAATACGTATTATCGTCTGAATCGATTCGGTTTACAGGATTAACACCGTTTACAATAATTAGCACCCAGGGCTTCACCGTCACGTCCGCGTATATATGAGACAATACATCGACGGGGATTTACTTGTTGGTTACCGCATATATTTTAACCGTATACCGCGTTTAACTGTCAATAATATATAGATTGTAGACCTATACGTAATAGAGGACACATTTGCGTTTTAAAAGCTCATTGCTACATAATATATTTTACGCTTCCGCTTTTTAAATGCCGACAAACAATAGGTAGTATATTATAATATTATAATATAATATTATCGTCGTTACATCGATATAATATTTTGCGTATAATAATAATAATATTAATAATTATTTTGTACATAAATTGCCTTTCTATATTATAATACGAGTATATTATACTGCAGCAATATTATACATAATATTATACGTATATATTATGATATGCTTTATGCGCGTAGAACAAATAAAAGGTATATTAATATATTATGTCATCGTTATAATGTAATATATGTTATTATAATTTCATTATATTATAATATCGATATTATTATAATATTGTGTTCGAGTAAAAAGAGGGTCGTAAAATGTAAATGACTGCGCGCCGCATAAAACACATTATAATATTATTATTATTATTATTACGTTATAATGTAACGTAAATATAACAATATATTTTAATATATTCCTATACTGAAACTATATATGTTTACATATATTGTCATTTCCCGTATAGTTATTTGATATTATTTGAAATTAAAAATATAAACAATTATATAAATTTAAAATTTAAAGGTGATGATGCATAATAATAATATATTTATTTAGATCGTATTGTAATCCCCAATGCTTCGAATGTGTGTTGTCGATATTTTTAATTTTTAATTTTACAATTATTATATTTCAATGCACCCCTAATCGTTAATTACGAACAAGATTATATAAAATTATGGCCATATTATAGTATGCGTTATATGTCCACCTCGAACAGATTATAATATTCATTATTCAAATCGTCGTGTGGTATTATCAATTTTTCATTTCTAAGATATTATAATTAACAATAAATAAACAAATTCGTCATAATTTGAATTAAATAATTATCAGTTATCCAGTCCATGGTACGTATATATATATATATATTATAATATTATGTAAAACATAATTTTATATCATACAAAATCAGTATCTACTACCAGTATCAAGTTTACACAAATAAGTATTAGGTTGGTATTTTTTAGTCTCTTGTAGCGTAGCTCCACAATAAAAGTTCCGCGAAGCTTGAGGAAGTGAGCGAAGCCGGTAGTCGAAGTAAGTTTTCTCTTACACTTGAAAACTACTTAGGTTTTTTTTGAAAAATTAGAAATCGTAATCATTTAAAAACTATAATCTAAGTAATTTTAAAATATATTTCCTACTTTGTCCAAAATGTTCGGTTGTATGTACCTACATACAATGCCCGAATTTCTTACTTTGCCCGTAAAATATTTACAATTACAGGTATATATACGTACCTATATATTATATTATGCGTATTATTATTGAATGTATATTCTAAATTTCGTAAATCTAAACATAATGTATTGAGAACGGTATTGTTGGTTTCTTTAATGTTGGCACGTATAAGATGTTTGTGTTGTCCGAAAGGCAGTTTTTTTTTATTGTTCAAACGCGTTCGTTCAAAATTAAAAACGATAATAATAATAATAAAAAAATATACAAATACAAATATCCTTCGACCTCTCTTCACTATTCTATTCGTATAGATACGGCATTTATTGAAAATCAAAAGATATTATATTTATTATAAAACGTTTGTTGGTAGCCGCAAACTTTACCTGTGTATACCTATATTATGATGATATACAATGATACTTTATAACGTGTCGGTATCGTCTTTATAATAATATACCAGGTATATACGATATATGTAGGTATACCTATAAAGTATATTATAACGTATACACTATATAGATACCTGTATAATAAATAGTTTACAGTGTCTTTGGTTTTGGTTTTCTATATATTATAATATAATATTTAATCGTATATCCACTATTGTGCGGACACGTTTATATCGCTCTGCACGTATTACATTATATTATATAAAACGAACACATCGGATATTATTATTCAACCTAGGGGTAAAAAAAAAAAGAAGATTATTCTGCGAAAATAAAAATATTTATACGCGTTTAATAATAATAATAATATAACCTGTCTGTTGTCTATCCCTGCCGTTCATATATATATGAATATGCTATAAATATATAAATCCCTAAAGGCATAATAATACACGCGCATATAAAATATTATACACACACACACACATAATATACGCGTCGAGTTAGAAATGATTTTCGTACGCAAATACGTATATTATGTGGCGCGTAAACCGGGTGACATGCCTTATTATTTGTCCGATAAATTATATACATATTATTATTATTATAATACGAAACGATGGCGAACGATCATTAATACTATGTGTACATACTCACATATATGTATAATAAATGGAGGGTATAAAGGGTTGAAAATCAAACATTTCGTATATTTTCACGAGTGTTTGAGTTTCGACGCGTTTATATATTATTATTATTATTATTATTATTATTATTATTATTATTATTATTATTATTATTATTATTAT
>JAIUCT010000014.1:4873492-4915079 GCA_021307375.1 Tetraneura akinire | reverse complement strand
ATAATAATAATAATAATAATAATAATAATAATAATAATAATAATAATAATAATAATAATAATAATACTATAGGGCGTACTGCGAGAATTTCGACGCGTATTATTATTTATTATTATTGCTGATAAAATAAATAAATAAAAACGAATGGAATAAAAAATCAAAAAAAAAAAATCGCGTAGATAAATAATAATCACAACGATGTAAAAAGGGACGGGTGAATTAATATAATAATTAATTTCGGTAAATAAAAATGGGAATATTTTGATTAAAATCAAAAAATAAAAACCTACACGCCCGTCATATTTATTCCATCTTTTTTCATGATTTTCGTATACGTATTAAAATACATTTTACAATCGTTTTAAACCTCGTATATATTTTATATTATATTAAAATATATAATGCAAAATATCGTTTTTTTATATAATAAATACAAATTTTACAATACGCACCTAATAAATAGCTATAGTCTTTGACAAACCGGCGTCCCGAAATTCGTTTTTTCTTCTTTTTTTTTTTTTTTTTAATGCAATCTATATATTTATATAATACTCGATTGTGTTATTATTATTTTTAATTTGAAAGAAAATCCCGCGGCGAGTGATGCGTATAATAGCAGCGTACTGCTATCAGAGCATCGCGGACGGACTCGGGCGAAATATTATTATTAATATTGTACACAACATTCTTGGGTATGAGACGTGATCTTCGTTGGCTCCAAGGTATTACCCGAGAGTTTCGAAGGAAACATAAAATAAAAAAAAATTATAGGGTAAAATTAATCAAATATCCGCTGCGGGAACGCGGGGCAGTCGGCCGTTCGCGGAAAATCCGTTCCCGAGACAAGACGGTCGTTTTTCGCAACCTATATATATTATATTATATATATATATACAATACCAGCGGGTGTAATATAATTATATATATAAATATTCGTATCGAATCTTGTCCGAGACGTGGAAAAATTCCTTGCCCGGCGGTAGGGTACGAGGCGTATACCTTTTATCTCTTGTAAAAGACGACGTTCCGCGTCGAAACGAATTATAAAAAAAATAAATATATATTATGTAAAAAATAATTTAATTATTAACAATAATTTGAACGACACGGCTACTATATAATTAATATATATTATTTTAATTATATAAAAAAAAAAAACGTATTAAAAGACGAATATATAAAAACATATTTCACTGGTTATTTGATTCACGCGCTATAATAATAATAATATTATGTCCTTCGGCCATGAACGCGAGGAGTCATCCTATTGTTCGCGGTCCGGCGCGCTACGGCGGAAGCAGGACGAGACGCAGGACGAAGGGATGAAAGTACAAATGTTATATTAAATTGTTTTGCAAACAGTCCTCCGGGAGAGACTATAATATTATTACTATGTGCGCGTATATTTATATATAATATTCACACGCCGCACTATTGCCGGTGTTAAAATGCAGAATGGGGTAAAATAAAAACCACCGGCGAAAACACTTTTTTATATTATTATTATTATTATTATTATTATTATTATTATTATTTCTATTCGCGCTTTCGAATAACACACGCCGTTGTATGGCGCGATAGTAAAAAAACAAAACAAAAAAATTATAAATAAATTAAACAGGATTTCCCTCGCCCCACTCCATCGAACAATCACCGGTAATCTTTTTTTTATTTTATTTTTTATTTTCACGTATATCCACCACACATATTATATTTCACAAAAAAAAAAAAAAAAAAAAACGTATTATATAAAAACAACGTGTACACGCCCGTTTTTTGTATATACGTGTTATTATATCATATACATATACAGCACGGGCATCACCATGATAATTTATGGAGTCCCAGTGGGTGTAAAAATCTGTTACTGATATATTTCATATCGCGTCGGGCAAAAAGCATAATATACGCGCGACGGTCTGAGTTATGATTACACGAACACGAAACACGGCGAAAAACCAGAAAAAAAAAAAAAGAATAAATAATACACCCATTTTTGGTCACCGACACTGATTTTATAATAATAATAATAATGTAATATATACGAGTAAGCGAAGTGGCAATGTGTTTGTCTCCGCGATAATTATAATATAACGTTATAATGACTGTGTTTTATATTACACACAAAATATTCCAACTCAATGATAATACGTGCGTGCACCTGTCACCTGTCAGAAACGAACGAATTTCGCGTATTATTATAAATATTATAATATTATATTTCGAAAAAGAACATACATTTTTGCCATACACGATTAATAATTTTAACGACGTTTTTATATATTATATAATATTATAATTACTCTCGGCGAATTTTCCTCGTATAGAGATAATTTTCGAAAAATAACAACGTACTTTATAATATAAAATACAATATTATAAAAAATAAATAAACGTCAAACACGTTATAATAATTATCATTATACAAGTTCTTTGATATTACAAAACGTTTTATTTTATACGGTATGTATAATTATATTATTTGATTTTTGCGGCTCGCGTTCGAAACGTAATATTCCCGTAACACCGCATGATGCGAATAATACGATATATAATATTATACTTAGAGAGAAAATATATATTTTCATCTTAATTTCTCTTGTCCTCGGAAAAGTCTACTGTTGACACAGCTGTCCGTGTCCTCTCGTTTCTCGGGCGGCAATAGTACGTATATAATATTATAATATATATATATATATGTATATGGATGTTTTCCCTCCTATGGCCCTTCCTTCGTAAAGTCTTCGCAAAAGGGCCGTTTTGTATATATTTTTCGTTTTTCCAGACCTCCCGTAAAAACAACACCGCCGCGAGTTGTTGTGTATATACCTTACGCCGTGTAATAACTGCTGAAGCGCGCGTACACGTCGACGCGCACATAATAACAGCGGTTCACCTGATGATAAACAGCAGCGGCGGCGGTGGAATTAATGCCAACATCCGTTGTCGTTTCGCACGATACGTTTATAAAATATACACATTAATATATTTTTTATTACCAACTATACATTCGTTTCGAAATTGACTCTGTGAGGTCCGCGAATCACCCTGTATAAAAATAATAATAATAATAATACGACGTAAGTTAAACAAATATTGTTTTTTACGAAATAATAAATTGGCAACGTATAAAATTATAATCGGACACTTTATCGCTAAAAAAAAAACAATAATATTGTTTACAGCTATTTTTTATTATTATTGTAAAAATGCAATTTTAAAAGTTAAAACTTAATACAACATTATAATATGTATAATATATAGTTAAATAATCGCTCGTCGTTATTTTATTCGTTTGTATATTATATACACGACGTTATATCGTAATATATAAATATAATTAAGTATTATTAAACTGTTATTGATGGATTAATTTATGTAAAAAAAAAAAATTAGTTTATATTATCTTTTAATTGTTATTAAAAAAAAAAAAAAAAAAAAAAAAAACTATACAGTATAAGAAAATATTTATATTATTTGATGTATCACTTATAATATATTATATCGTATTGTATATATAATAATAATTAATACGTATGATTCATTATTGACATCTATCTAAATGGTAATTACTAATTACTAATTATACCTATTTAATCTCTAAATGCATATTATACGATAACTTTATATATTATAATAAGAGATCTTATATATTATATTATAATATTATAAAGTAATTTCACAGAAAGGACAATTTTTTAAAACAACGAATTCTTTATAAACCATTATATACATGTATATAGGTAATCGGTAATATACTGAGTCATTTTTTTCTTTTTTTTTTTTTTATCGTCGTATTATTATATTTTAATAAATCCAATTATCGATATATTATACATAAAAAATCGCGCTAATAGCTATATTGCGAGCATACACAGTGAGTCAATCGTTATTATAATATATTTAAAGGTTATGTGTGTGTAATTTTTTTACTTAAATAAAAGAAGACCTACAAATTAGGCAATAATTATCGGTCGCAATTGTATAATTAAAAAAAAATAATATATAAAATGATACAGAGCGTTTAATAATAATTATTATAATAATATGTATACATATCATCACATTTTTTTTTTCTTTCGGTATCGCATAATATATTAGTAAAGACAATTAATAATATTGTGGAAAATAATATTTTAATCTTACATTATAATATATAATATAACTAAAAATATATAAAAATACAAATCCGTGAAAATTGTCATCGGCGATTACCGCGTATATCATCGTATATTATTATTAATTTATTATTACGTAATTTATTATAATAACGAACGATTATACACGAATATTTTTAAATTTATAATCAATATCATATTATAACGTCATTAATATATTGTTCTAATTAGAAAAAAAACGTCATTGCAACGTTGCCGGAGGAGGATTCTGTCGTTTTCGAATTTAATACAATTATATAATATACCTAACTTATTATTTTAATAATTATAAACACTTATACCTAACCTAACATATTTATACTAGGGACCTACTCATATATTGAAAAACATAAAAAAAATATCGTTTATTACGAGAAAATATTGTTGGGATAAATTTTTCGACCTTATATAGTGACGACGGGGGTATAATATATATATAATATTATGTACTTTATATATATACTCGTATATGGTATATAATGTGTACTGTGTGCACACATACACGATAAAAGGTATATTGACATTCCGTGTTTTCCGGAGGGTAACAATAGCCGAGTCCGAGGCTCTTTCGCGTGTGCCACGGCGCGGCGCGCGGTAAAAGTATATAAAAACACTTTAGCTTTTCTTTTCGCGGGCCTTCCGCGGGGTAAGACGACACTTTTAAAAACTCCACCGCCGCTACCGCGCGCGAGCGTGTATATTTATTTTGTCCCGACATTATTGTTTGTGTGTTTGCGTTTCCTGCAGATTGCTCTTCTTTGTGTGTATATAATAATATACTGCCGCATGTACCTATTATATATTATATACATACAATGTGTGTATACACTTTAAAGGTTTTATGTTATATACTCTATTTTTGGAACGCTGATTTCTATTTGTGACCTATACGTCGCACATAATATTTATTATTATACCTATACTCGTGGAGTATTACAATATTTATATATGAACTCCGAGAGCACAAAGTCGAGTTTAATTTTTTCGATAAGTTTCGGATAATTTATTTATTTTTTTATCATTATATCATTTGTCACGATCGAAATAAGACGTTAAATTAATATCAAAGCCCGACCGCGTCAAACGATGGAATTATATTTTTTATTTATTTTATTTTTTTTTTATTATATTATTATAATGTTCAGTTGTCGTACGTGGTGTGTATATATAATATATTAATTGTTGCGTATTGAACGTTAAAAATATAATTTTTTTTTTTTTTTTATAACAATTCCGTAAACTACTCGATTATACAATAAATTATATAAATTAACGTACAAAAATACACGTTGCAGTCGCAAATATAATAATAATATACCGTGTATTGAATAACGAAAACTATAATAATTATGATACCGAATGCCGTTGTATACGCGCGAGGTATACATGTACAAAATGTATATAAAATTTAGTTTTATGTGTATAACTACTCGTATGGGAAAACGCGTCGTCGTCGTATTTTAACGCCTCCGGAAAACTATATCGTCGCGCGTTTTTTCGATTTACAATAAATACACGCTATATAATAATATAATATATATTATGAAGTCTCGCGGCCATCGTCACTGACCGCGGTCGTGGTATACAATATAGCCTGTCGTTATATTATTATACTCTTATATATAGTGTAACGACAAACGTCGCGATAGCACGCGCGATGGCTTGGCCTATGTATGTGATGGGTATTATATATACGTGTATGTATATATATAGCGAACGTTCACATAAATAAAAGTTGAACGGATAAAAAAAATAAAAAAAAAAAATAAAAAAAATAACAGCAAAGTTCAAAATTGAACGTCCGTTGAGATAAAATGAAGAAAAATGGTCCGCTGGTGAAATCGGACGATAAAAATAACCGTGTTAGACGTGACGGCCACGGGCTATAAAGTCTCGTGGGACGTGAATCCGTGTGTGTGCGTATCGGCAAACGTCCCCTGGTGGTGGCGGAAACCGCGGCGGCGAACGGGCGAAGAAAACTGCGTGCAGGAGGAAACTAACAAAAAAAAAAAAAAAAATAAGAAAACCGTTGTTTTAGGTCAGATATACAACACACATTTTATATACACTGTGTATATACCGAGAGGGCGAGGGATGTGCGCTCGAGGAGAGTCGAAAAAACAACAGAGTCGTTGTGCAAGGCAATATTGCGCGTGTGTATATATAATATAAAAAAATAAACCCTTATATATAGAAGAAAATATGCCCTTAAAATATATAATACGGCGCGCGTCTCTCTTTTCCCGCGCGATGGAAATTACTATTATAGGCCAACACCTTATCTCTATGCCAGTGGCGGCGGCGGCATGTCTCATCCCCTAAATATAATAATAATAATAATAATAATATAATATGTGTGTGCGAACCCGAGAGAGAAAGTATATATATTTAGGTAAGGAATAATATAATAGGATAAGAATATGATATACCGGAAAGTGAGGGTTGTTTGGCGTTTTGTTCTTTTTCGCGCGATTTATATATACCTATATACACTGTTTATATTATATTATTATACGAACGACAGTGTATTCAAAGGATTTGCGTGACGGCGCGTTTTGATAAAACATTTGCATACCGGTGAAAAAAAAAAAAATTAAAACAATCGTATACCAAAAACCGCGGGAACGAAATGTATAATATTTAATAATAAATTATGAATACATTAATATTATCGATCGTAATACGATCTGGTATATAATAATATATTATGTATGTATATATAAGGTCGGTTTATTTTCGTATCTTATTATAGTCATTCTTACACGCTCTATTTCGTATAGATATATTTTTCTTAAAAATGAAATTCATAATATTTTATATTCGAAATTAAACCTGCGCACGCGCAGAATTGACGACGGTTTGATGGGAAAATGTAAAATTAAAAAGTGTATACTTATATATAATAATAGTAATAATAATAATAATAATAAATTATTATTATTATTATTATTATTATTATTATTATTATTATTATTATTATTTACATTCGCACTCGCCTTGGGCTTGTGGTGCAATCAAGGTGCGCCTTTTGTACGATGATGCTCGCACCAAATCTTTACGACTGAACTGTCATCTCTTTGGGGCGCGTTTTTGCTTTACCTATTTCGTCAAAAAGAATACGGTTTTTCTTCAACGGTTTCCTTTTATATATTATATATACTCTTTCTCTTTGTTTATGATGTTTATGTCTTGAAACAGCTCTCTTCGTCATTATACAGCATCTTTCCACACACACACACACATCACGCGTATTATTATTCCATGGAAATCGCGCGCGTACGTACTGAAAAAACGTGATCAAAGGGTTCATAGAATGAAAAAAATTCAACAAAAACTCTAATCCGAAACTATATACATTTATACGTATATTAATATTTGGAAAACTTTATTTTTCTTTCGTTTATTTTATTCGATTTCGACCGCGGTTGAAAAATAAGGTACCTATATAATAATAATAATGTAATAGTATGTATTTTGATTTTTTACGTATACATAATATTATTATTGCTGTTATTGTTGTTATTATAAATACGGTTCGTTATCGCTTGTTTTGAATTCGGCTGAAAATCGCCGCGAGCCGCTGAAATGACGACGGACAAAAAACAAACAAAATAGAGACAAACTCGAGTCGTCATCGTCAAAAGTCGTAATCATTATAAAAATAATATCTTCGTTATAATATTATATTACCTATTATATATTATACAAAATGTCAAAATGGAATTGTTCTAATGTATTATGTATACCTTATTAGAATATAGCGTGAAAATATGACAATAATAATTATACAATCATATTGTCGGTGGCTGGAAATTAATATTGATTTTTGATCAAAAAAAGGATCAAACATAAATAATTAAGATACCTGTATACAAAAACGGATTTGTTATTTTACTGGTATAATAAACGCGGTATACGTAGTGGAATGCATTGTATATAATAAATATTTATGTATTATTATTTATACTTAACCTGCAAAACTCGCGTGCGAGGAATATTAAAATTAAAGTTTGCGAGGGCGATCCGAACAGTCTCGCGGGGGGTTCGTCGACGGTCGGTGCTCGCGTGGTCGTTACATAAAATATTATAATAATAACCGCAATCGGATATTATTATGCGTTATATTGTAATTATAATAAATCCATATACACTATGTGCACGAAGGCAATAAAACAACAAAGTTTTTGCACGTGTTTATTTTGTCTATATACACGCGTATAATAATAATAATATTATTATAATACGCGTAAATCCCGCGAGCACTACGTGATGGTATATTATATAAATATAATACGCCGTACAGTCGACCTTTATTTACATTTATTATATTATTATTAAAATACAGAGGTTTAGGTACACACGGACGTTCCCGTCGCGTCTTTTTCTTCTTTACCGCCGGCTGATTCGCGAAACGGTCGGCGGCGGCGGCATTTCCGCGCATAAAATATGCATCTTTTATTTAACAAAAACCACTTTATATACATAACATTTTTATATATATATACCCACAGCGATGTAAATATAAAATATTACGTATACATTTTAATCTGCATTTATTTCGCGGTGTTTTCATTTTACGAAACCCTTTCACCTCTCGTTCGTTTCCGACGACGTGGAAATCCTTATTATAGTTACCGAGTTTTGATAAAATATACGCATATATACGTGTATATATATATATATATATATATATATAAAAGAGATATATTTTATTTATTATTCTTCGTCGAAGTCATAATAATACTTGTTAGTTGTTATCATAATGTGTTGTTGTTGCTCGTTATAACTGTGATGATGAATGATGGTGACGAACGATATCATATTATTGTATAAGTATAATATAAATAATAATATATATTACGTTGTATATTATTGCATAAATATAATAATAATAACGTAATCTCAACTTGAAATTCTCAACGAGCGCGAGGTGAGAGTACGACGTTTTTTATTATTATCTTATTATGTACTTGTATATAATATAATATTTATATTATCGCACGTATTTATTATTATATATTAGTTGCGAGTATAATAATAATAATAATAATAACGAATGACTGCAATATTGTATATAGGTATACAGAGGATTTGACATTTCGCCTCGTATAATATTATTGTATAAATACACGCGTATTATATATAAATATTATAATATTATTTCGTCCTTTTTCCTCGCCCTTGGTCCTTTCGTCGACGACGACGTGATTAATAACGCACCTTTTTCGACAATTAATCACCTGCAGCAGGGTATAAATAATATTATATTATTATACCCTTCCGCAAAATTTTAAACCGCGTTAAATCTCCGCTCTCCCCGCGTGTCACGCGTCTGTCATCCGCTCGTGTATTATATATATATATATACGTTTCTGCAGAATAACGCAGTCTTTTCGCCCTTCGGCAGTTTAATTCTTTTCGGCCATTCGTATTATACATGTATATATATTTCGTTATTTTATTATTTATAACGGAACGAAAATAAATATCAACCGGGGTCAATATACACACGGCGGCTGCGGGAGAATGACTGTATACGTATATAAAATATTAAAATATATTATTATATATTATATTATAAAACTCGACGATGACGACACGACGACACGACGAACGTTTCCTGCTTCGTGTCCGCCGTCGAAAGAATAAGGTGCGGAAGAATAAGCGGACGGTTATGCCTCCGCGCGCCGCCGTATGAATCATCGCGCGTCCCCTCGCGCGCACAAGAGCACACCGGCATAATTTTGTTTTACGGTTGACAAAACGATTAATCGTTTATATATTATTATATAGACACGAGCGTCGTTCGTGTGCCATATATATATATAAAATTATTATAATCATGTTTAGTAGGTGAGGGTGAACGACCATACATTATAATGCTATATATAAGTATATTATTTATATTATAATATACGTATTATTATACCTAACCCCGATCGTGGTCTGCGCAAAGGGTTATACGATCGCGTTTTTTTTTTCTCCTCTTTTGACCGCACCGCTCCTAAAACATAATATTATAACAGCTTATAAACGAGTCAACGTATATAATATACAATATATAGAAAAAATTAAATTATTAATATATTATACAAGTATGAACGGTTAAAAAATATATTCGTATCCCTCTTCGTCGGTGCATATTATTATTATATCGAATTTGTACAACACGATAACTATCTATTACTATATATTAGATGTAACAATAATACATAATAAATAAATAAATAAATATATTAAATAAAAACCCGAATCCACAAAAATTTACTTCTATTTTAAGCAAATACGTATTTCAATAACTATATATATAAGTTATCATCTTCAGTGCAAAACATGGACCTAACACCTAACCTAAAAAATAAGTAAAATAGAAGTAGATTTTTATGGATTTGGGTTTTTATTTTAATATAAATATATTATCCACAAGTGTCTCAACGATATAATCTTAATATTATACGCGTCTTCTCGTCCGAAGAGAACAGATTTATGATAATATAATGATGCGATATAGATTTTTCACGTTTTTTCGACGTTTTTTCGACGGGTTTTCTTTTTTTTTTTTGCTGCCCCCGACGTTTTTTTAAATTTAATTACCGCACGGTCTTTACACGGGTCAACGCAATATTATTATTATATTATAATCGTATATTATATAAAAAGAAAATAGAGAAAACGCTGCGCGATACGGACGCACGCTGATGCGTATCGCTCGAAACGTAAACCTCGCGGACCGCGTAAACACGACGTACGTACATGTGCGTATAATATATTATAAAAGAAGAACACAAGTCCAATTTTCCGGACGATTGTCGTGTATTATTATTATTATTGTACGGGGCCCATTGTATACGTATATACGTATATCGAATACACGCGCGCGAATTTTATTATATATATACCGTTTTTCCCGTCGGTTCTTATCTCCGATCGAGCCTTTCCCGTGTGTATGTATACGTAATATTATTATACTGTGCGGTGTATATATTATATATAATGATAATACGTATCACGAAGAGTGAAATCATTTTATATATACGTACGCGTTTCAGAGATCACCGCGACAGATATGTACGTATACTCGTACATATTACATATCCACCGCGAAGACGAGATCCCGTCGCAAGAAAAAAATAATAATATAATACACGCGCGTATACATATAAAAAGGGATTTTTCCCGTATAATATACATATTTATATATAGGTTTTTAATATAATTGCGTTTTACTTGTATTATTATTGTACCAGAGTGGCTGCAGGGTGTCCCTGGGTGGTATATCGTCCACACGAAAAATTAAGATTTTTTTAATAAAGCATATATAGTTATATTATAGTCGGTTAATTAATTTTTTAATTTATAAACATATATATATATATATATGTATCGTAAAATAAAATTTAACTTTCATGTTATGTGTCATGAATTTTGAACGTTGAATCTATAATATATAGCGTACAGTTATTGAGTATATTATAGTATATTTGTACAATAATTTTACGGATGAGTCAACATTTCGATTTTATCGAGATGGTATGATTTTTAGGTATTTTTTTTTTTTTTTTTTTACAATATCTCCGATAAGTCTTTTATTGTAATATTGTATTTTAATCTATAATATTATATATTGTATCGGGAAATGCAAAATTCATATATTGTATTATCAACATTATAAGATAAGCGACACCTAGATAATGTATACAGCAGTAATTTCGAGAATTCGTGATGGACAATTAAAAAATACTGATAAATAAAAATAAATTAATGATATCGGTAAAACAAATTTTGCGTACCACGATAATAAAATAGGAATTAATTATAACAGATAATGATGTCAGAAATATCATTCGATAAATAAATAAATAAAAAAAAAATTGATATGTTGACCCATATTAAAATTATTATTATCGTATACGTATTATACGTATTAGTTATATTATAAACTTCAAATTGTATATATAATATACAACATAACATGTAAAAAGTTATATATTTTTTTACGATACGATTAAATTTAAAAAAGTAATAAAGGTTTTATTTTATTGTCCGTTACCTATAACTATATATAATAATTAAAAAAAAGGCATTCAAAAACTTATAATTTATAATTATATTTATATACAATGAATTCTGAGACACGCTCTGTATATGAAAAACATAATTTATTTTAATGTATATTATTTTTGATAACGATACGATATATTATATTAATTTCCTCGTTCGTCTTCAGATTTTTTTGTTTTTTATTTGGAAAATTAATTATTCGATAAAATGTTTTATATTGCGTATATAGGTTAAAAACAGTGTACCACGTTTATTTATTTATATTTTGAAATTCGTTTCATTCGTCGAACCCAATTTCATAATATTATAATATTCCGTTGTATACACGCGTATTCTTTCACTTTGTATATTATATATAAAAAAAAAAAATACGCGATTGCTCTTTCCCACTCGCTTGACGTGGAAAGCTCTCGTGGAGAGGGGCGACGGACCGTTTACGATATTTTAATATAAATTTTTTTTAATTTACCGTTTGATATATAAAAAAAAAAAAATAAAAAATAAACGGTTGTTCAAACGTATAACGATATTATAATATTATTATCTTATCCGTTTTACAATAATATTATCGGACGCGCTATATTATATTATTTTATTTCGTCAAACCAAGGACGGCGTTCGTATATTTTATTAAATTTTATATATAATACGCACGTTTTATCGTATATGTACAGATTGTACAGTGTTTAGATTTAGAGTTTAGACACTATATAATCATAATATCACAACACAAATTTTCCGAATTTTATCAACAGAATTTTTAAATATTACAATATACGACTTATTAATACGTATATTATATTATTATACCTGTACCTGTATATAATATAACAATAACTCTTAATAACTTATAATATTTTGCGATATAACTCGTAGAACAAAAAGTCAAAAAATATTAATTTTATGTTTTTTTATGTCTTTCTGACACTATAATGAACGTATAATTATTATAGGTTATAAAATATTATATTATAAATTTACCTATATATTTATTCAAAAAATATACGATAATATTGTGCGATATTCCGTGCGAGCGCGTATGAATCATTCGCAATTATATTTAGACTTTTAGAGATCGCTTATACAACTTACAATTATTATTATTATTCATCGCGGCGCGTTTTAGAAACAATTTATTTTTACACAAATATAATATACGCGAAGCATTATACTCGGTGAACGGGTGTTGAACTTTTTTTAAAAAAAAAAAACGTTAAAGTTATTATAAATATTTTACGTAATAATTTATTATACAGCTTCGAGAAAAATATAAAACAAGGTTGTTTTTATAAACGAGCGTGCATTAACCGTTAAACAAATCATTTAGAACTCGACGTTAATGAGTAAAATTAAAATTGTATCATAAAATAATAATATATATATATACTTATATACTTATATATACACACACTTATATATATAGTAAATTAGTAAATAATATAACGTAAATTCCTTTGTTATACGTTCATTTATATATTTACATTATACATATTATATATACAACTGAAACATTCCGTTCTGAAAATTTACTGATTTTCTGTCGTCGAGTGTAAATTTGTTCTACATAATATTATGATGTGCTGTAACCTTTCTACGCCGTACGTATAATAATCATTTTTATAATAATCTATAGTTGTAACGATGTTGTTGTGTTTTTATTACATTAACCATGAACGTTATATTTCTTTGATTTTCCGAATATTTCGGTAGGTATATGTATAGAAAACAATTTTTACAAAAAAAATTTACAACCTTGTCCTGTATTTATATATATAATTTCTTTAATTAAATTAATTAATTTCTTTCTTTTTTTTTTTTTTTTTTTTTTTTTTTTTTTGTACGATTTTCTGGGTGTATTTTCTCTTGGAAATATCGTAATATATATTATAAATTCATACACCTACCATTAATAATCAAAATTAGTTATCATCGATATATTAAAATATTTTCACACACGCAATGAATCCTTAATTACACGATATATTATTATCATTATATATACAGGCGTATATATATATAAATTGTAATAAAATAATAATAATTATTATTATTATAAATCTCCTACGGATCACCGTCGTGATGAACACGACCGAACGGTTAACGAGAAGACGATCCGCCGCCGCTGACTTTGTCGAAGGAGGTGGCCGTGGAAGGCGGCCGCCCCGAAAGCACCTCTCTGTACCACCGCCGACGCGGGGGCCGCACGTATCTCGAAGCGATCGGCGTCCGTCGGTGGGGTTCGGCGTCGTCGGTGGCCGAGGCGACGCGTATACGTGCGGCGGCGCGAACGGTGTCGATGCGGCGGGCGCGTAGGCGGCGGGCCCATCGAGTTTTGCCCGCCAGTATGCCGCCATGCTTTGCGCTTGACGCCCGCGAGCTGTAACAGTCGAAGCCTGGACCCGACGCCGTCGTCTTCTCGTATATATAACACACACAGTAATACGTATACGCCAACGAGCGCGCCGCGGGTATCGGTCCATCACTGTTATAAAATATCGCTACCTCGCTCTCTCCATAATATTTATACACCTATTAATAGTGCACGCACACACGCCTGTATTATAACACCGGTGTGACACCGATCATCGCTATACTCGCATTATCGCTATTATCGCTCGTAACCCGTACGCGCATATGTATTCTGCTGCAGCCGCTGCGGCCGCAGCGGCCACCGGCGGAGCCAACGGTTCGTCGTTCGACAGCTATTCGTATCGCTTGTGGTGTTTAGCCAACGTGTGGAGTTGCAATCGTAAGTGATAACATAAATTCATAATTATATTATCATATTATAATATTATAATATATTATTGTCTTTTCGAAAATTTAATTTAAAATATATTATAATATTATACGTTGAATGTTCGGGGTAATATTATAATATAATATTATATTATTCTATCGGGTTAGACCTAAGTATTTTTACCTATAAGATCGTATTATTATATTGTGTGTGTGTGTGTCAGTTATTTTATTAGTTACTTTTCCCACCTGTAATTTTTCTTTATAGGTAGCCAGGTAGGTATATAATTCGATTTATAATAAAATTCCAAAAAAATGTTTTTTTTTTTATTATTATACGTACAAAATATACCTAATTAATAATATATAGGCCAATGATAATATTATAATTATATGAGATTCAATTTGCGTCTCATATATTATATTATAATTATATGCAATTGCGAAATTAGAAGTCGTCGCGTGCGATTATTCGCTTTACAAAATAAATAAATTTCGACCTTGCGTACGCCAACGGCAAATTTTTCGCCATTCAAAAATGTAACGTATTTTTCCATTTTTTACTCGGTGACGCGGTAGTAATAAATTATTATTATTATATTTTTTACGAGTTCTTTGTTCATTTATATATATATGCATAAAGTGATTTACGTATTATTTTTCCCTTCGATTGCAAAACTTTTCTTCCGTAACATTATCGCGTATACATTTATTATAATATAATAATGGATATACCTATTGCAATTCATCGTTTGTATAAAAAGAAAAAAGAAAATAACCATAGAGGATAAATTACGAGATGGGCAATCGATGATGGTATGAGTTGTATGATATATTTAGTACGAATGGTGAATTTTGTGTTTAATTTTAATTTTTCATTAAAATAATCTATAATACGTTCTATATGTTATCTGAACGTGTATAAAATAACGTGTTATAAGGCTAATGGTTCATTTTGTAGAGTTTTAATGTCAAATAAAAATATATATTATTATCTGCAGTTTAAACCGAAAAAATATTTAAATATAAATGGTAAAAATTGGTCCTTTTTGAGAAATTCCGAATAATTAAAACAATTTCTAAAGATTATAGTCACGGTATATGATATAAAAATAACTATTGTTCATTATTTAAATTGAATAATAATAAAAAAAAAAAAACCCCCGTAAAAACCTATAACCTTATGCGGTTATACCTTCTGCATAAAATATCGAAAAAGTTATATTTATACAGTGGAATGATATAATATATTATAATTATTAATATCCTATGTCAATTTATTTATATCTTTAAAAATCTTTTTTTTTTTTGCACTCTCTGCAAACTAAATATTCTAGGTATAATAAATTATAAATTTGACATGGTTGTCGTACGACAACTAAAAACGTGTCTGCGTATCAATTGATATTATCCTATTTTTAATTTAACGCGCACACGTTTATTTGCGTTTTTTATGGTATGACAATAATATTTTTTAATTATTCGTGTATAATTATAGTAAAATGTAAATGATTGAATACTCGTATGCGAATATAGTTTATATGTGCAGTGTATAATTATTATTGTTTATCGTTTAGGTGTTTGACGAGGTTAAACTATCATGAAAAAAAAACCACCCGTTTGTAAACAATATAATATATTACCGTATTACCATTATTTTAATAACGTTATTATAATACGAATTTATATGAATACATAATAATATTATAAAAAAACGCGTTAAAAAAAAAAAATGATACGATAAACGCAAAAAAAGTTTTTAAAAAAACGATATATCTATTTACGTTAATTTATATAATATATATATTATTATTCCATGTAAAACACGATTTTTTTTTAAAACTTATATAGGTTTATTAATTTATAATAATTAAAATTTAAAACGTCTAATTTTTGTATAGGTTATATTATCGTACATACATTATTAATTGCAATATCATTATTGTCAACGGAAATATTTAACCTATATTTAATTGATTATTGTATTATTACCCGAGTTTTTACGGGGCGCATGTGTAGGCTATTATATAACATGTGTACGATTTCATATAAAAAACGATCGTACAATACTAAATCGAATAAGAAATAATAGATTTATTTCATAATATTGTATTTTTAAATTTTTTATCAAATAATAAAGTATAAACTATACCCGCCTATAACATCATAGTACATTATCCTTATTTTTATAACATTATGTATAATATATAATACATATTATTATTTTTTATACATTTTAATATACAACGACTGACGAGCAATTTTATATATTATTATAATATTTATTATATCTATATTATATTATAACAATAAATAACGTCATTTTATAATCGCATTTCGATACGTATACAAATTAACATAAATTTATCGTAATATATATATTATATTAGGAGCACCCGGCGCAATCGAGAGGTCTTAACCTTTCTTTAAATACAAAACGTCGCGATTACCGTGGAAATACGACCGTATCGATTTAATCGGAACATTAAAATATGTTATAAAAATCATCAATATGTATAATAATATACATACACACGGTTTAATGAGAATATTTCCTCTTATTTTCTAGGAAATAAAAAAAAAATCACGACGTCTATTATATTTTTTTTTTTTTAATTTTTATAACAATCGTGTCCCCGTCGTCGTTCGCGTTTTTTATATCATATTATATATATATATATACGTTTACCTTATAAAAAACTCTCTGTGGTCCAATTAAATATCACATCATATACGACTTTTATAATCTTATCGATGTACACACACATAATGCAATATCATAATAAATTCTCTCTCCTCAGTTCTCCCTAGTCCCGATGATAATAAATACTATTATTATATTCTTCATACCCTAACCTAGGTATATATACCGACAAATAATCATCCCTTTTTTCACGCGCACGCGCGATTCAAATTATCATCGTAGGTATTACGCGTATATATTAGATATTATTATATTTTTTTATAATCGAATTTAAATTGTATAATTATGTATAATATTATATAAAAATGAATTTAATTTAAAAAAATAATAAAAAAATGTTACGTTTTACGGTTTATAGGTGTATAATATAAAACTATATATTTTTGCATGCTATTACACATGAATATTTAATATTCAATAATATCCTTATAAAATACAATAATATTATTAATTATTATTTTTATATAATACATAGGCTTTATCTCGACTGTATACGAATTATTTGATTAATTTTTTTTATATAGACGTGCGGACTTGCACACCGCCATCGTTAATGTATATTATAATAATATTATTATATATGTAATATTATAGTTGCAACGGACGACGTCAGCTTCGATTTCATTGAGGTCTTCGGTCGTTAATATAATAATAATATATAATAATATATCATAATATTTCTTTACAGCACAATGAGATCAATTATATATACGGTGAATAAATATTTTAATATGTGTGTTATACAGTGCGAGATTTCGTTTTTATTCTTTCGTACAGAAAAAAAAATAATAATAATAATATATATAAAACGAGCTCCCTGTGTTTTCTCAAAAAAGCGCCGCTACGTTGTGCGTGTATATAAAAAAAAAAAAAATACGAGTAATAAACATATTGAATCAGCATGTCTCGCGAGTCGATTGTGTGCGTATATAATAATAATAAAATAATATTATATAGTTGATGTGATGATGTATAAAATCATTGTCACGTATATTATTATATATATTTATTGTGATAAATATAAATTAAGATTTATTATTGCCGACCATAACTATAAAAATATATTTTTTATAATATGAATATAGGTATAATATTATATAATAAAAAAAATAATAATATATTATAGACATTTTTTTGTGTGTGTGTGTGTGTGTACGTTTTTATCGCACAATTCCATGTATACACATGCATTAACCTTTCGGACTAAAGAATATTATAATTTGTCCGAAATCCGATAATAATGGTGGCATTTATGATTACGATACGTTGACAATGATGATTATTATATATAATATTATAATATACGCATTATTGGTTCGTATTATTATAATTTTATATATTATTATATTATTATTATCATCGATTATATTATTATATTATATACAATTGTGCGGGGTTTGATGACCGACATTATGTCGTGTGATCTTTTTACCGATTATTATATATCAAACATATAACCGTATCCGTATAATAATATATATTATTATTATAGGTTATGTATAATATATATTATATCTAATAAATATTGATATCCAAAGAAGACGTATATATACACGTGTATATTATACTTTAGGACAATGATTTTAATGTGACTTTGTGGTGCGCGCGTGCGATAATACACTCATTTATAATACGAGTATAATATGTAGGTATATGTGTATATTATAATATATAGTCCCAATAATACGTGATATAACTGTTACAGTGATTATAATATAATGTGTACCGTATACACATTAAACTTGATCTTTACATATTATTTTGTGGCATACGTGTAATAAATATTAATTGTTCGTATAATAATTAATACGTATACGCGCGTATATACGCAATAATAAATGATATAATATTATTTATGGATGTCATTATATTTTTTATTTTAAATTAGGCAATAATAATTATAATAATATACGCCACAGCATAATATAATATTTTATATCGCATATAGTTATGCCTATATACATTTACAATAATTATAATATGTACCTATATATATTATATATATGTTGAGATAAAAAATTATATTATATAATAATGTAAATTACAAATTTGATTATATTTTGATAATATTTCAAAAAACGTTTAATTGAGGACAACATATTATATGGTTTTAATAATACATATTTTATTATTATTATTATTGGAGTATTATATTAAAACTGAACAATTAATTTATATATAACCCATAGAGGTCATACCATTTGTACAAGTATACCTACTGATGCATGTCAATATAGGAATTGTATAATATTTTTCTGTTATTATATATAATATAATATAAATAACAATAATGTAATATTTAAATTTTTTTGTATAATATTGTATTGAAATTTAATTATTAATTTTTAATTATATCCTAGTTCAAGTGATAATAAATTATATACAGTAATCATAAATATTAATATAATTATTAATTCCATCATATTTTCTATATAGGTAACATAATACTATTTTATATTTCAAACCATATAATATCATACCGCAGATTTTTAAGAATATACGAATATTTACATATTGCATTTGACGTATAATATCTATAATATAAATAAATTATTATATACAATTTATATTATTTTAATCAATTAATTCGTATTGTGTAACATATAAACATGATAATAATATTATAATATATCGTTTGCGTCATCATTTTGTTCTGCGAGTTTCTAACGGTAACGTCGGTAACGACATCAAGTTATAACACATATGTCATATATGTAATATAATATCTAATAATATAATGCGTTTACTACCTACACATTATTATAGTGATTCATTCACTTTTTATTTTAATTATACGAGTATATTACAGTGATTTTGGAAAAATAATTAATAAAATCAATATAAATACCTAATTATATTAATTAATTTGTCTGTATATAGGTATATATAATAATTATTTATTTATTCTTTTATAAGACTAAAACGTAAATACATATGGAGATATTATTATATAATGTATTATCATATATTGTCCAAGTGATAATAAGAATGTTTGGTATATATACTCGTATACTATATTGTTTCTCTCAAATCTGCATCATATAGACTCGTAACTGGGGTGGGGCTTGGAAGGGCTTAGCCCTTTTAAAACTAATATTTGATCTCCTCAAATATAGTATACCAAATATTAATTTAAATTATTCATAATTTTAGATAATTTATAGGTATATGTTATACAAATATATAATTTCTACGACACGAGCATCTCTCTATAACTATTATATAATATCTATTAATTACGTCTTTATATATGCAAATCTGGAAATATATATATCAATATAATAATATAATAGTCATGTTATATGCATGTTTATCGAATCGCTCCGTATATATACGAGTATATTTATAATATTGTTTAAAATTACATTGCTTCGTATACGGTGTTATAATAATAATTGACGCGCAATTATAGCCCGCGTGTTAACCCTATGTTTTTCAATATTTGTGTTTCTTTTTATTGAAAAGGGTCGCGTCTCTCAATACATATGCACGGGTTAAAGTATATATTGTATATACGGGCATTTATATACACACACACATATTATATGCGCATAATTACATGTGTATATATTATATACAATAAGGAGTGTATAATTATTGTTTTTTTTTTTTATTATTATTATTTTACGGTCTCATCGACCGCATTAAAGTTACCACTACACACATATATGTAAGTACGCTATACCGCATATATAACATATATATATATATATAATACTATTTACTACCCGATATGTCGAAGCAGGGAAGGTCAATTGATATTTGACTTTCTTCGGTCTGACTAAAAAATTGCTCGCGGTCGATGATTATAAAAAAAAATACTTCCGATTATATCATATAAATAATTATAAACTCGTATGTACATATATAAATATTATATTATATTGTATACGAGTGTTGTGGTAAATATATGTGTCATATAATATAATATATATATATAGACGCTCGTAACGTGGTTCGCGTGCGATGAATGTGTGTGTGTGTGTGTATACCGCGCGTACGCTGGCGACTCGGCCAATTAACCGTGCGGCCCGCAAAGGTTAATTGATGCGGGAACGGCGGCCGAGACGTCCAATTGACCCGCCGCCGGCTCGCAAAATGATTATTTGTTATTACGTATACATAATAATAATAATAATAATAATAATAATAATAATAATAATAATAATAATGCGTGCAGCAATATATTATAATACAGTGTGTATTATTATATATATACACACGATATGATATTACGCGCGTATATTTTATATTATTTTGTGTAATTAAAATACTCTTATAATATATTTTATAATACGTAAGTATTATACGCAAGTCGCATATATACGCTATATATAAGCACAAATTATTTTAAAAATGAACCTATGCGACGAATAATTATTATGATGAATGTCAATGTGGAACCTATGTCTCATAATCTATTTAATTTCTATATGTATAATGCTATTTTTAAGTTAAGGCGGCTCTCCGTAGTGAATATTTAAGGAGTATTATATAGGCAATAATTTAATTGATTTAATGACGTTTCGTGTATGTGTGTGTAAACAACAATGTATGATTGAGTGATATAGCATGCGGGGTTAGAGTACGCACTCGCATGCACATGTCAAATTATTTATTGTAAATATTATTACACTCATATGATTTTTGTACTGAAAAGACTTAAACTAATAGTTCCAATTTATAGGCTTATGCTTTTTTTTGAAATTAATTTTAAGGTCAGATTTAAATTTATAATATGAACTCTATTTTGGATCGTACGAAGCCAATTTTTAATTTTATTAATATTATATAACAATAAATCTATATTTTACTATTTATATAAAATATTAACGTTTTTAAAAATTTTATTTTTGAAAATGTACGATTTAAAAAAAAAATTCTTAATAATGTAATTCGTACGATCCAATATAGAGTTATTCTTTACAAATATAAAATTGTTTTCAGAATTGTTTTTTTAAGTAAAACTAAAGCCAATACGTCGAAACTCGCCGTTTAGGTCTATTTCGCCGTAAATATTTACTATACGGAGAGCCGCCTTAAGTTTTTAAATTGTTTGTGTTGTAATCTATATATTAAGACCTATATATGTGTGTATTATTGTTAAAAGAGATCTTCCCGTATATTTAATAAAATAAAATAATATATATGGGCGTATAAGAAATACAAAAAAAAAAAAGATAAATCCTCCGCGGCTCGTTAAAATTCTAATACATTATAAATGTAGGGCAGTCGAAGACGGGTGCGATATTTCGGTATATGTAGAAGAGACACGCGGGATTCTATCTAACATGCTGCGTACGGGGATGATCCCTAAATTTTTTTTTCCGCGTAAACGTATTATATTATATATATACATATTATAGTTCCACCGCACCCTGTTGATATTATGTTATTACGATGCGTGTTATTATATATATTAATACGTTTGTTTATTATTAATATAATATGCGTATTTATTACGTATTATATACGTCGAAATTATATCGCATAATTATAAAAAAAATAACATATGGCCGCAATGACGTGGTAATTAATTCTTATGTTCTGCAATTGTTTTTATTATTATTTTATGTTATATTATGCTAATTATAATATAATGTAAATGACGTTGTACGTTTTAATATTATTACGTTTTAATATCGCATTATTAATAAACGAAAAGTTTTTTTAATTGAAAATTATTCGTTATAAAATATATACCTACCTATATAAATTATTTATTTCATTTATATGTATTATATGTATTTATATATTATTTTAGTTATTATAATTTTATATGTATTTATATGTATATACGCTCGGGCTAGTAAAATGTATTCGGCCGTATTCTACTCGTGTATATAATATACGCAGGTGAACGTGCGTTATCCAATAGGCGAACCGGGACCGTCCCACCTGAGCACCGCCACCGCTGGCAGGTATGCGGCGCGGCAACCGTTGTACACGCCCACCTGTGAAGCACTGCTTACACCTGCGCACCGCTCAACGAATACATTCGCGCTTACCTCCCCTCACTGACGCCGACGGTATCGCCGAGAACGCTGCGCACGTGCGAATACGACTTAGGTATACCTATATAATATAATACATTATTATATGTGCGAATCGCGATAATAGAGGCTATACATATTGTAATATATGTACCTATACAATATAATATGCGTTTAAGAAGAGCGAGAACTGAAAGTCCGTTTTTACGTATTTTATAAAAATTACGACTATGAGTAATATAAGTTGTAAAAAAAAAAACAAGAATAATTTATAATATAATATACGAATTTAAAAATCGTAGAAATTAAGTGATCAAGTATAATATAATATAATATATAAGCTGATGATTTTATACCTATATATAAGCAGCCGAGCCGCGATCGACCGAAGATCTGTATATACACATATTTATAATATTATACATACGCAACCGGAGCTCGTCCCATCCCCGCACTGTCCGCCAGGCGTCCGCGATATATAGGTACCTCCGTCGAGGCACCGACGTCGTTGCCGGTGGTGGCGACCGATCGATTCTCAGCCCTTTGCGCGCCGCGCCAGTGCTGGCTGGGTGCGCCGGAATAGGATGAATCGTATAGGAAAAAAAAGAGGCGGAGGGACATAAAAAAAAAAATCCTGATATACGTACCTATATATATATTATACTCGCTTACCGATATTGTATATATTATATATTATAACGTTTATGGCCACCCGGTTCGAGGTATACGAGAAGTGGCCACGCGGAACGAGCGGGTATGCGTGCGTATGTATTGTACTATGTATATTCTATGGTATATCTGGCTGCACGGTGCGCCTCCTGTACGCGACCAGATGAAGATCATTTCGTACCTGCCGCTCGAACGGTGCACACGTATCGCCTGCACCACCGTTCGTATATAACATAATACCGTCCGTCAGTGCATGTATACCTTATAATAATCTAATAATATATACATATTATTATTATTATTATTATTATTATTATTATTATATTTAATTTAAAATCGTTTCGAACTTATATAATATTATATACCTATATACAATATGTATGTACTTTTATATTAATTTTCGATATTATTATTTAAACCTCGCGGCTTAATTATTTTTTTATTATAATCACTATGTATACGGCCTCACAAGTTATGGGTATATTTCAAAAAGCATTCTCCTGCGGCACTCGTGGACGTAAGTTTGATATTTTATGTATTAAATATTTTTTACATACCCGTAAATCGTTATAATTTTTTTTTTAAATTTTTTATATTTACGTACCTATATATATAATATGTCAGCGAAAAAATTATTTTTAAATGTATTATAATATATCCAAATTATACGTTAATGTTATTAAACTATTGCGGATAAGCTTATATATTATATTAATTAAATTTCTGTTATAATTATATTTCGGATACGAGTCATTTTTGATGTTACCATTATTATACTCGTATGTGCGTATAGTACGCGCGACGTTTATTCGACGGCGCTATAATTTTTTATTTTTTTATTTTTTATCGCTTCTGTCGTCGTAAATCACGCGCGTATAAAACATATATATATATTTATTCAATCTATAAACGTATACGTTTATACACTTAAAACGCATACATATTTCCAAACGCGATTTTTAATTAAAAAACTATATACATTCGTATATTTTATATATCGCGTACCTCGTAAAAACGTAAACATACAATATATAATATAAAAAAATGTAAACAAACTATACGGTTATACTACAATATAATATTATACGTATATGAATGCAGCAACTATCAAATCTCTCGAGCGAGAAAATAGATTTAATTTATATATTTTATACATTTTACACGCTCAGTGTTTTATATATTGGGTTAGGTGATGCGTATATATATGTTTGTATAAAGAATATATTTATATTGCGGAATCGTAAACGTCGAAAAACTCGGTAAAAATTTAAATGTGGAACAACCTATAATATATAATATTAAACACGCACGTTATATATATAATATTATGATGTATGTATATACGCCGATAAATTTTAACTGTGTGTATTTGCACGTTTTCATTTTTATAGAATATAAAACTATATATAAATATATATAATTGATGCGCGCGTAATATTTGAGTGCTTTGCCGAGTGTAATATTGAGATAGTGTTTAGTTTAATATAATATTGTAACGATTTTAATATTATATATATATATTTATATTCGTCTTATATTATATTGGCAAAACATTCTATAGTTCTATATATACTATGCAGCAGTGTGATGAATAAATATATCGATAGAAGTCTAAATATATTATTATATATTTAATGTTTTGTTGAAATTTTGCATATCGTAAATCTGCAATTATATTATTATAATATATATATATATATATATACTGCCTTTTACACCTATATAAAAAATGTATTAATAGAGGATGCTATATATATTCCATATCTAAAAACATGTTCATGAAAAACAGTAAAAAGTATACTTTAAAGTAATTTTAAAGATAAAAAACTCATTATAAAAAAGATAGAGGACAACTTTTTCGATGGAAAACCTTATATGGGTTTTTCGAAAAATTTATCTAACAAATAGTTACAGAGATTTAAAAATTGCTTAAAAATTGATAAAATACAATACATTATTATTTTAACAATTTTTAAATCTATGTAACTAATTCAGTGGCGGCTCGTGGGGTTCAATAGAAGTGGGGCACAAATATTTTACCTATTTCCCCATCATTATCAATTACTACCCATAATTATTCTTGATAACTATATATTTCACCTTAATTCAATGTTTATTACCTACTAATATATTATTTGTCATACAAAAATGAAAAAATTTAATATATATTAATACGCTTTATTTTTAAGTATACAATAAAAAAAAATATATATAAAATATATTTACATAAAATAATATTAAAAATCGGTTATATTTTTATATTCTAAATCAATTCGTCTGTCTTTTTTTTTATACATACGATTTTTATGACCTCTTCATTAAAATCTGTTATTTGATTTACCATTTTTTTTTTCAATTGATAACATCGCTAATGCATTTAATCGCTCTTCTGTCATAGTATTTGGAAGAAATGTTTTTATTCTCTTAATGTCGAAAATGATCTTTCTGCTTCTGCTGAACTCATAGGGATTGTTGTACCCATTTGTAGGTACTTTATATAAAAGTCAAATAATATAATAATTAAAAATGTTTGTCATTTATAATTTATTATTATACAGGTAAGTACAGATAGCAAGACTGCGACAGGAAGTCGATGATGTTGATTATTTTATGACAATAAAGATAAACGACCGGTATTTCCAAGTTTTCGTGAAAGGAAAGAACTCGCGGGCACAATTCGCGTGTGCCCGATTTTGCTATATAATTTGTGACAATAAATCAAGACTCATATAAAATTTTATACGGTTGATCCGGGCACAAAAAATATGTGCCCGCCGCCTGATACACTTTTATTTTCCATAAAATATCTAAATTCTAAATGAATAATAATTATATATCTGTATTTTTTTAAAAAAATATGATAAGTTATACCATTTACCAATATTATACCTAATATTATTTTTATTTAATTTCAATTTTTATAATTTTTTTTATTTGATATTTTAGGTGGGGCACGTGCCCGTGTGCCCCCTTGCACGAGCCGCCACTTACATTTGTTAGATAAATTTTTTGAAAAACGCATTTGAGGTTCGCCCTCGGAAATGTTGTTTTCTATCTTTTTACAATGAGTATTTTATATCTAAAATTACTTTAAAGTATACTTTTTACTGTTTTTCATGAACATGTTTTTACATTGAAGTATATATGGTGGTATAGCATCCTCTTAATTAATTATTATTCATATTATGCAATAATTAATAAAATAACATAAAATTTCATCAACACCTTATCATGTATATATATATATATTGTAATTTTTATTATAAAATAGGTACGTCCGAGAAAACCTTCGAAAGTTTTTTTTATTATTTATTTGCAGTACGCGCCTGTGTAATAATACTATATGGAAAGTTTTACGCGCGGTTCGAAGAAGGAATAAGTACATATAATGTTTAATTCGACGAACTGATAAAAATGTAATTTTTTTACGCGCGTAACACGTGAATTTATTGTACACAGTTTATATCGTATAATATAATACAGCGCGTATAAAATATATGCAATATAACGAGTATATTCGTATTCATTTTCATGTAAATTATTTGATAGTAATTTTAAGTTCTAGGTATATAATATATTTTAATTTCATGTATACTTTATATAAAATATGTAATTTCACCTCATACGTATCATTATTAGTATATCTTTCTTTATAACAATATCCATAATGCGCAATATAGTTTAATAATTTGGGGAGGTGACTCAAAAAATGTTCTTAATCCATTAAGAATTCAACAAAATAAAATAAACCGTATATAATAATGTTTAAAGAAAGACATTCTCATATTGTATCTACTTATACAAACTATATATAAGTAATTTAATGTCCTTCCGCTTGAATTACTTTACAAAAAAAAAAAAAAAGCCATTATGTTTGTATATAAAAAATATTTTTTTTAATAAACAACTTGATAAACGATTTCCCACGAGGGAGAACATATTATTTGATATTATACTGCAGTGTTACCTATAGCTGCTACAATAATAATATTAGTTTTGGTTAAAATAATGTATTAACACTATTTAGATCCTGTACATTATTTAATTTGTTATCCTTATCAAATGATGTTAAAAAAAAAATGTAAGCGATAAAAATAATTTTAAGTTTTAAATCTATATATACCTATATATAATTAAGAATTTTGATCATATACCTACTGGTATTTCATGTTTGTTTCTTATTATTATATTTTATAATTATTAATAATTTATATGATTTTTAGTACAAATTTGTAAGTAATTATAGTATATTCATAAAAATATGTTACGCATTTATATGATGTTTCTGTAACTGCTTACACCACCACAAGCACGTAGCTCAAAGATGTAGACAATTTTTGTTGTTTAAAAAATATATATATATATATATTAATTTATCATATAAACAATAAAAATCTAATCATTTCAATTTTTCAAGTTTTATTATTTATGTATAATTATAATATTATATTAGTATTTATATTATCACGCATAAAAATATATACTGATTATATAAATTATAGTTGTTTTATTATTGCAGATATATATGCGTCTTATAATAATATGATATTAATGTTCCCGGTATAAATGGGCCATATTATACCTATAATGTTTTATAATCATTTTTTTTTTTTTTATTATTATTTGAGATTATATGATGGCGCGTACATGATAAAATACGAGATTAAATATAATTTATATTAATTCTATTAATTTATTAATTTTATTATCGTATTATTATAATTATAATATATATTCAAAATTATTAATATTATATAAATTGTATACCTATTACACTTAAAAGTGAATATAATAATATATAGCTGCTATATTTTCACTTTTTTTTTTTTATTTAAATATATAAAGTTATTATATATTTAATATATGTTTAACACTATTGTATTTTTATTTTATATGATAAATTTAAATATAAAAATAAATTTTTATTTTATACCTAATATAAGGTATAGGGGTACCTATATATAAGTATTTATACGATATTATATTATATATATTTGTAGACCACACGATTTGCCAGATGCTGCGCGCGATAAACGATATAATGTATAATAGGAACCCGTGTTATATCTTATATTATGTTATTGTATATAGAAAACGATATACGTATATATTATATAGTTCACACGCATTGTTACAATATAATATATACTTTATTCTTACTCTATGCTTTATACCTATACCTTATATACACACATAATGATCGTAAATTGTACTTTTATTTTTTTTTTTACAATGCCATCCGCGTACCATAATATAATATAAATCTCTGTAGAGTTTCTCAACAATTATTATGTGAAATAAATAATAATATACCTATATGGAATATATTTTTATTTCTTTTCTTATAAATTATAATAATATATCATAATATGTTTTGATGTACGTAAATACGTAAGCAAATATTCTTTAATATAAATATATAGGTATACCTTATAGGTAATATTTGTATAGGTATAATAATATTATACGTTACTATATTCATTGTCTTATATAATAAAAAAATACTTGGCCGGTATCTTTTCTTCCAACGGCTTTTTTCATTATTTTTTTTGTATAAATTCTACCGTTCGTCGTATGTCTTCGAAATTTCCACATTTCGCGGTCAACTTTTTACCGTCCGTCTATTAAAATCGGTTTCGTAATTTTTCACGCGAAACTTTTTTTTAAATCGCGTTTTTTCGCTTTTCGCTTAATTGCGAGTTCCATGAGATTTTCGGGCGGCCGCCGCCGTGCCCACCTTTCTCTCGCCGATCCCGTGATAAGCCGGCCGACGAGCGCACCTTTCGCCCGATACTGTCGAAAATTTACCGCTGTATTATTATTCGATATCGATATTATTTTTACGAATTCTCCCGTATTTATTCAATATTTATATAATAAATATATAATATATTTTTAAATATTTAATATTATATTGATTTTAATTTATTTAATATTTATTTTTTTTTCCGTTCGTATTTCTCGCGTAGCCGTCGTTTTTTCGCGCCGCCGTCGATCGCCGTACCGTAACTGAGTCGTTTTTCGCGGCCCGATCGCTTTTTCTACTGTATTTTTTATTTTAAAAACGTCGAAAACGGTATCCTGACCCATCATAGTCGGGTTTCCGACCGTTACGCCCGATATTTCGCCGTAATTCGTGAATTTTTCGATATCGCGAAACACTTTAAATATACCGATTTTCGACGATTGTTCAAGCAGCCACCGTGGCGCACTCGATAGGTAGGAATTAGGCGTTAGTTTAGGGACCAGTTAGGTAGGTTTTCTTACGGCGGTTAACACGGCCGCCGCACCCGGCTCGGTTACCCGACCTGACCGGGTTCGAATTCCGATCCGTCGGCGGCGGAGCGCGTTCGGTTTTTTGCATTAATTTTTTTTTTCGTTAATATTCCGGCGCACTCATATACGCCCCTGCGCATTAAACGCCGGTTGTCCGAACCGTCCGCGTATGCCCGTTACGCGACCGTATTACCGACGGAATTATATTATCGCCGCCCGATTTCGACCGTAATAAATAATAATATATATTATTACGAGTTAATATTTTTTTTTTACATTAAAATACTTATATTTTAATTTAACATGTTTAATCGTTTATTATACCCTTGATATTATATACTCCGTTTTTTTTTTGACCGTATCTAAATACTTATATTAATTGTTATACACTATGACTACGAGTATATCGATATGTCACCGATTATATTTCTACGTATCAATTCTCGACTCTGTACAATTATACGTATGATTTATATACAAATCGTGGTCGTTGGCTTATATTATAAACGATAATTGTTCGAACCCATACGTTGTTACGGTTAAAAAATATAGTACGGGTGCTACCGGTATTACACTGGCGGCTATGGTGGTGGTAAAACTTTTCACGCGAATTTTCTGTATTCCACTGAAACCCGACCGGGGTAAGTGAGTGCGCCGAAGGCGTACTCCGCGTGGTAGGACTACCGTGATCGGTCAAAGACTGTTCACCCGAAGAGAGTGTAAATAGGACCACTAGATTGCGAACGCCCTTCAATCCGCCGGAGGCGGATAAAATACTTTAATCATTATATCCGATAAAGATCTACTTCCGCCGGGCTCAATGTAGTATGTACCCGAACACTATGGTGGCGGAAAAGCTATGGTGGTGGTAAAGCTTTTCACCCACACCAGTATTCCACTGGCAGCTATGGTGGTGGTAAAGCTTTTCACCCTCACCAGTATTCCACTGGCAGCTATGGTAGTGGTAAAGCTTTTCACGCGAACCTGTATCCAAGGACAGCTAGTATATAATAATATAATTTTATTATAAAATAATTATTATAAATTATAATAATTATATATATATATATATACTTATACGTTTATTACACTATTTTACAATATATATAGTCTTATTATTGACGAAATAGAGAATATATATATTATAAATTACTCCGCGATCACATTACACCCGCGGTCAAAACTTAAATCACGTATTATTATTATTATTATTATTATTAACCGTCACAGTCGCCCACACACACACACACACATACAGATAATACAATATATATATAAACAGTATAAATAAAATATATGTATATATTGTGAGTGGTTATCTCATTATATTATATTATAATAATTCGTCCCGGAGGAAGTAATGCGAAAACAGTTATTTAAACCTGAAAAGAAATAGATAATAATATATATTATATTATATAATACTATTTGTATTCGTTTGTTAAATTCATGTATTATATAATAAATATTATTTGTATAAAATGATACAATCGAATCGTTGAGTGGGTGGGAAAATATAATAATAAAAATGGACGATGGTACCTGTGTATAGGTATATATAATAAAATAATATATAGGTGTATACATATTTGTACAGAAAACCAGCTGTTGTAATATTATGGCTTATATAGGTATTATATAGGTTTATATAGGTATTATATAGGTATTATATAGGTATATATTTGTTCACCGTCTATTGACGAATAATCGCATATATATATAATATAATATAATAACACCTATACACGATTGGTTTTGGAGATTTCGAGTGTTACCTGCGCGCAGGACCCCCGTGGGTCGGCTATACGGCGGTCAGGTGCGATCACGCCCTTTCACCGCATTGGAGGATATAACAACAATACACGCATATATTACAATAATATATATATAGTCATCAACAGGTGGACGCACCTGCAGCTGTAATAAATATATAATATACGCTCCTATTATTTATTCGAATCGCGAATATATTTTTTTATTCATATACCAGTGAATTATTATTGAATTGAATCACGTTTTTCTAATAATAATTAATATATTATACCTACATATAGATATATATATACTTACTCATAATCTTCATCTTTATTTTTCCAGTTCCGTTACCTGGCATGAGTTTGGAAGGTCTGCTCAAAGACTATCAAGATCATCAGCACCAACAGCAACAACAGCATCATTGTCCTTTCTGCCGGGAATCGTTGGACTTGGGATCGCTTAAAGAACATTTGGACGGCGGATGTCGGGCACGGCCACCCTCGTCGCAACCGTCGCCGCCGCCTACCGCGGTCGCGGTCACCAGCGCCGGTCAGTACGGTTGCCTGCAGTGCAACGCAGCTTTCGGCAATCGCGATCAGCTGGAGAAACACGAACTCCTTCATTCGCCAACCGTCCAAGTGGTGAGTATTTAATGTTTATTATATACATTTATATATATTATAAAAGAATATTTTTACTTCGAAATTTTATATATATATATACTATACGTATTATACTTTTATATACACGATGACGTGACCAAATAAAGAACGATATTATAAGTCAAAATATAATCGCCTATTTTTAATACCTATATATATAGGTACCGAAAACGCGTTTAAACACAAAATACATAATAATATTATATTATTATTATTTCGACAGCGTTTATATTTTCATCGTATACGCACGTATAATAATAATAATAATAATAATATAATACAAACGGGGTTTCACACAGGGTTAACCGAAATTACATATTATTATTATTATTATTACTATATTATATTTTATATACCTACACGTGCACTCGATATCCGGTCCGCCTGTCGCCGTCGCCGTCACCGCATGGGTTTGTTGGCCCCCGCGGAGGTATTTTATTTATTTATTTTTCCATTATACTTTGAAGCCCCGGTGTACTCTACTGCGACCTCGCCTTGGTACACCTTCTATATACACAAGCATTAAAGCAGCTATATATATATATATATATGTTTCGTTTATAATATAATATATACATATACGATATATATATATATATAGGACGCCATGAAAGTTATTTGGACCCATTTATAATATACAAAATATAATATGTATTATATGTTTATATATATATATAATAACTATTTAAACGACCCGTTTCACAAATACATATATATAATATATATATATTTATTATTATTATATAAATCCTCAAACGCGTATACGCACGCACGAATATAAAATAAACACACCTAAAATCCGGTGCGAGTGCGTGTGCGGTATATATACATATTACATATATATATATAATATTATAATATATACGCGTGTGAGACCATATTACAATCGAAACACATTCTGTTTTCTGCTGATAATAATGACGGTCGGTGTTTTTCTAGGCGATATTGACGCATGTGTGGTCCGCCGGTGACACGCGTTTTTCGTGTTATATAATATATTATTATTATTATTATTATTAAATACACTAAAAATCATTTTTATATTAACCGTCGCTTAAATACTTAGTATACGCATATTCTATATGTATGAATAAACACATATTCTATAATATATACGATGAGAGAATAAACATAATAATATGAAATACGCGTAATAATATATAAATAATACTAATAGTTTATATATACCTAGGTATACCTACATAATATTATGTTACCAGTAACCAGTCGCAGACCATATTTAAAGCAGATACGTTATTATAATATAGGATTGAGGATTCACTACTATATATACCGCGCGCATATAATATATAATATAATATTATATATATTTTTATAGGTGTGCGTGATGCTCGTGTGTGGTGTAACTTATATAATATTTTTCTGTAGAAAAAATGAAAAAAAAAAAAAAAATACATCCCTCGACCCCTGTGTCACGCTGAGTTTGTACTTGGAGAAATCTTCTGGTCCGTCCAGATGTGCGACCGGGGTTCTTCGGTCCCTTATTATTATTATTATTAACCTAACCTATGACGGCTCCCGCCGTTCGTGGAAACGTACGTGTGTGTATATATATAACACATACTAAAAACACACCCGACGAGGATATACAAAGAGAATAGACGTGTACGATGCATACCGGTCCGTGGATATACTCCTTCGCGGGCGGTGTATATACGATACGAAAAGCCATTAAAATCTCGCCATGACGAACGTATTTTTTTTTTCCATACTTTTTCACTCTGAAACGAATCGCGTATATGGTATATACCTATATATTATGTGTAGGTATAGAATACACCTATTTATTATATCCTCTCGCACATCGACCTTGTGGCGTATATATGCATTCTTCTTTTCGTCCCTTCTTTATACATAATAATATATCAAATACACAAAAAGACGTAAACTGCTACATCTGTTTTGGCTATAATATAATATATACCATTATGTATTATATAGGAACGCGGCTCAAATATAGGTACATACATATTATATTTTACGAATGACTCATCCATTATATATTATTTTATTATAGGTACCTTATTATATATACATACGACGTGAGAAATTTACGAATTTAGGTATACAATATATAATAATAACATTTTATACAATAAAATACGAGAATATTATATTATTATAATAATAATGGGTTATCTCTATACGTTATTACGTTCGAGGGCGGAGACACGAGGCCTCGCGGGATGTCTATCCTGCAGTATATCCAACACTCGATACATATAACATATTATATATTGTATAAAACGCGAAACGAATATTATCACGTGAGCCACATGACCACGTATACGTATAATATAGCAGTCGTTGTCGTTTTAAGAGAAAAAATTCTAATCGTTAATTCTATAATCAATAAAGATGTAATAAAAAGTATATATAATGAGTATACTATATAATAATAATTGGTCCTTAAAATATATATTTTAATGGAAATAAATACACGCGTATCATATTATATTATATAGACCCCAGATAATCTCGTCGCGTGATATTATAGATAATAGCACAATTATTAACGTCGTTAAATTTATTAATTTTTTTAATTTTATTTGCCCTATAGAATAATATTCCCTGCAGTATATTAATATTATACACACGATGTATATATTATAATTGTACTGGTATAATAATACGCGTTTATATTATGTCCGTTATAGATAAAAAAGAGGTGTTACACAGAAAACGTGTGCGACCCAAAATATAATAATAATAATAATCATAAAAATAATAATAATAATAATAATAATAATCATAAAAATAATTTAAAGGCTTATGTTATCTCTAATATATATAACACGCACACTCGATGCTGCAATAGTCTCGAAAAAGGATTATATAGTTTGTATATAAGTATAAAAGCGATGCCGACTGCTAATATATACGTGTATAATTATATACATATGTAGGTAATATTATTATATATATATAAACGTGTGTGCGGTGCAGTTAAATTAACCGATCATCGGCGGCGACAAAGAAAGACGATCTTACATATATATATATATATATATATGTGTGTGTATTCTATATATTATATTATCGTATATAGATAATATTATATACATATACATACATATATATATATATATATATATATATACATGTAACGGCGGCGGCACATGGAAAATAACGATTTTCGTAACCTGTCCCCATTAAGGTTTCTCACGATTAGTGTGCTATACATATATAACATATAATAGCAGTATAATACGTATATATATATATATTAAATATAACATATAATCCTGCTCTGTTTTAACACATGGTGACATGTTGTTGACGTCATACCTTTACGACATTCGTCGTATTTCATTCTATATACTTTTTAATTTTTTTCTAACCACACGTCGGCGGTCTAAATAATGATGTACGTATATATATATATATATATATATGTATGTATATAATACCTATTATATATATATCTGCGCGTATTGTAATAACAGTGTGTGTGTTGTTTTTTCGTTTAATTATTTATTTTAATTTTAAGGTTTCTGAGCATGGGATTTTTAACATTGACTCCTACAACGATTTATTTTATTATTTTATTTTTTTTTTGTCGTGAGATTTTACGCGGGTGACGATTTTTTTTCCTCCTATTTCTTTCGTCTACCTATCCTGCAATATATTATATAATAATGTGTGTACATACATACTTTATACGTATATATTATATATATAATTGGACGAACCCGGTCGGCAGACTGGGCCATCTTTTTTGTAAACGTGATATGTATTATAACATAGAACATAAATATGCTTAAAAGTAACACACGTGTTTTTGTTTATTGTTTTTAGTCGTGTAAGGTGTGCAACAAGACATTCGCCAACGTGTATCGTCTACAAAGGCACATGATAAGCCACGATGAGAGTGCAGTTCTCCGCAAATTCAAATGTCCCGAGTGTGAAAAAGCGTTCAAGTTCAAACATCATCTTAAGGTAATAACTAATAATAATAATGAATATTTTTCATTTTGTTGCTATAATATAATATATAATGTGTGTGTATTAGATAAAAAAAAAAATATGTCTTTTATGTACCCAGGGTTAAAAAATAATTTTTTTTTTTCTACAGGAACACATTCGTATTCACAGTGGTGAAAAACCTTTTGAATGTTCTAACTGCGGTAAACGGTTCTCGCATTCCGGTTCGTATTCCAGTCACATGACTTCCAAAAAATGTTTGATTATGAATCTGAAAGTGGGAGGCCGCGGTTCGCAAGCCAATAACAGAAACGCTGCACATCAACATCCCAACAACAATTACCAAGCCAAACGACAAGTTCCGAACAACCACCACAACAATAACAACAATAGTAGCAACCACAACAATAACAACAACAACGTATTCTCGCCAGTAATACCGTCCACGACCAAGTACGATGTAGTGATGCCAGTACAACCGACATCTGCGCAGGCTCCACCACCTCCACCGTTCTATCATACACAGCCACAAGCCGCCGCGGCTGCAGCAGCTGGATTCTACTTTCCTGGATTGTTTAACGCACAGAGCAACTTCAATATACAAAACTTGCTCCAGCCGTCGGTGATGCAACCAACTCCTATAAAGCTCGAGCATCGATCGGACGATTGTTGCGATGACAATAAGATGAATTCCAAAACAATGATCGACGTGATAGATGATTCCAACAATAAGGATGATGAAAGCGGCCACGGTGGTGCCATTGGTGATGAAGACGATGATGATGATGATGACACTACTGACGCTGACGCCGGTTGTGGCGGTAGCGGTGGCGTCAACGAAGACGATGATGATAAATACGACAACGTGATCGATGTGGTGAGTGTAGTGAAAAAGGAATGCGATAACGATGACGAGGATGAAGTTGTCGGCGAAACAGACGCGGCGGTCAAAAGACTTTTGGAAACGGTCAACGTGTCGGCCGTCACCAAACAACTGATGATGGCCAACGCGGCCGCAGCCGCTGCAGCAGCCGCAGCCGCTATGCAACAACAACATCACCATCAGCCACCAGCATCTTGCGGTGGATCGTCAGGTGGTTGCCCGAGCGTGATGAGTGATTCGCCGCCGTACCACAATCACCATCATCATAATAATCATCAACATCACAGGGCCGAAGGTCTAGCTGCCAAACTAGAAGATACTATCGGCGCCGGTCCTGGCAAGAACGTGAACAATAACAATAACAACATTAACAATTGCAATAACAACGGTTATGACGCTGGAAGCGATTGTTACACGGACGATGAACATAGACCGTGTACTACCGAGGAAGAAGACTCAGTGGACCAGGACGGTCGGAAGATCCGCGTCCGGTCGCAAATAGCTGACGATCAACTGGCAGTGCTTAAAGAGTGCTACGCAGCCAACCCGCGACCGAAGCGTGAGGAATTGTGCCGAATCGCGGACAGGATTGGTTTCAGCGTGCGCGTGGTCCAAGTATGGTTTCAGAACAACAGGGCCCGGGACAGACGTGAGGGACGCTTGGTGCACATGACGTACTCGCCGGCAGCTGCTGGGTCCAGCGCGATCTCGTCATCTGCAATAGCCTCGAATCCCGAACAACCACTCGACCTATCCACGAAACGTGACCGTCGCGGTAGTAACTGCAACGATGGTATCGCAGACGAACGCGAATGTAGCAACGGTGCTGCGGTTAATCTATCATTAAATGTGGTCCAATATTGGGCCGCCGCCGCGGCCGCCAACAATCGGGAAGACTGCAATTCATCGCCGCCCGAGTCCCTGATGCATCAACGAAGGACGTCAATGCAACACGGTGCAAGTTCTTACCCACCGCCATCTCCTGTGTACGCTACGTTGCCGCCGCCACCACCATCACATCATCATAATCCCGCGTCCCAGTCGCCAATTCCGGCTGTCGCGCTTCGGCACAACGGTAGCTTGAGCCCCGCGTCCGAAAAACGTTCATGGAAAAGAGTGAGTATTAGGGGAGAATGGGGGAATACCAGTCAGCGGGTAATACCGGTCACTAATGTATTTAATAAACTATCATATTATCAGATACACTAACATATTATTTTAATAAATATTGTTATCATAATATAAAATTATGATGTCACGTGTTTAACATGTAGTTTTTTCCCCGGCAAAATTTGTTATCATATTTTATCACATTTCACTATAAGAAAATTGTATATTCAAAATCATTTTATGGTAAGAATTTTTATTATATTTTTATTTAGTTTAAGTGTAATATGTCCTAAAATACATAGAGAATATGTTTTTATTCTCGAACTAGATATTTATTTAATATTAATATTATTATAATTATTTTTGTAAATCATATGTTGGAGGGGTAATATCGGTCAAAAGTATGGTGTAATACCGGTCATACTGACTGGTATTGCCCCATTGTATATTATAATATTTATATATAACCTACACACTAATATTGTTAATATTTACTATACATTTTTTTACTTAGATGCCACGTAAATATGTTAGAGTGTCAAATCGAGCCAATTGGTCTCATGATAATCTTTTAAAAGCTATAGAAGCCGTAGCGAATAAAGTATTAAGCATGAGAAAAGCATCACAAATGTATAATATTCCGTTTAGTACACTCCAAGAACGAATTAAAAATGGTAATACTGAAATTACAAATTTTGGGCGTAAACCTATATTTTCTCGTAATATTGAAAATGAAATGGCTGAACATATAAAAGATCTTACAAAATTATTTTATGGAATAACTCCTTTGCAATTAAGGAGTGCTGCTTATATATTAGCAGTTGAAAATAAAATTAAACACAATTTTAATGAAAATATCAAACTTGCAGGAGTAGATTGGTTTTACATTTATTTTTTTTTATAATACTTATTAATAAGATATTCTTTTTACTACTATTAAGACAGAATAATAATTAATCTAGTGGATTAGTGGAATATTATTTCATAAAAATTGTTAATTTTGAAGATAACTATTTTCATTTTTTTTTTTTAATATATTAATATGTTTGTATATAAAAATTGTTTTCTTGTTTGTAATTTAAAAGGCTGTACTTACATTTTATTTTTTATATAATACATAAAATAAGATGTTCTTTATTACTACTATTAAGACTGATAATTAAATTAGTAGAGTAGTGAAGACCCATTGTTATATAAAAATTATCAACTTTGTGACTATTTTCATTTTTTTTTTTAATACATTGAGATTTTTATTAAAAACTCTCTAAAGATATGTGATAAAATATTTTTAATTAAAGAGACTGATATAATTAACTTGTCATTATTACTTTTCTACTAGCCAATAAATTATTATAATTTTAATAATTTAATTTCCAGTAGGTATATACCAATATAATATACTACTATTATTTAAAACATTAACAATAATTATTTTTATTAATTGAAGTACATAATTTTAAAAGAATTTAAAATTTAATTACGGATTTAATATTAATTATTAAATCACCTATATATTTATATGGAGAATTGTTGTGACTGGTATTCCACCTATGTCGGGGTAATACCGGTCATTTTTAATTTTTTTTAAATTTAATATTTAAAAAAAAATAATATTCTAAGGAATTCGAAACTTAGTCACAATATTATATACATGTTAATGGTTAAATTGTCAAAAGATCTATGTAAATTCAATAATTATTTTCTGAGATATTTAATTTCTCTCTTAGGTGACCGAAATTCCCCCATTCTCCCCTATATACATAACAATGATATACTACATCTTATTTTTATTCCGATGAGTTAAATGTTAAAATCTATAATTATTCAATTTCTTGAAATCATTATTATTAATTTATAAATAAATGTATTATACTCATATATCACGTGTTTAAAACAACTTTTTATTTTTTACCAAAGGGATATGGAGATTGGAGCGACATGACTGATGAGGCTGAGGACTCTGGATGTACGTCTCAAGATCCTGACGACGCAATATCCACCGGAGGAAGTGGTAACAACAACAATAACAACAATAGTACATTAACGGCCGTGGTGAATTCGACGAATAACAAAAAGCCCAAACCGTCATCAATGGAATCTGCTGAAGTTCCAGGTGCGTGTACGGTGTACCTATATAATATTACCGCAGTTGCATTTATGATTTATTATATTTTACATAGGTACATTTGAATTCCGTTATTTACTGAAGTATAAAATATAAACTTGATTTAGTATAATTATAATATACGATATACCTACCTAATATTTATCGGCCCGATAGCCGTTTATTAAAATAATATTTTGTTTATTCATGAATTAATAATAATTGATAATAATCCCTGTCGTAATATTTGTAGGTTAATATATATTTCACCAAAAGTTACAAATATATAAATTCTAATAAAATAAAAAGATCGACTTTGAAATCGTTCGAGGGCGACTGTTCGACCACTCATGATATAAAATATTTTATATATTATAATACAAAGAGTTTTACTTATAATTTTATTATCGGTATACATCCCTTATAAACTTAAAATATTACCGTCTATATTATTATTTATAAGGTTTAATTAATTCACGTTGAATAATAATAATAATAATAATAATAATAATAATAATAATAATAATAA